>JAVSBS010004321.1:0-15169 GCA_033124195.1 Coracias cyanogaster | reverse complement strand
CTGCCCCGGCAGCGCCCAGTACCGGGAGGCGGCGGCGCGCTGCTGACCGGCGCTCCCCGGCGGGGCGGGCGGCCCGGCCCCGGCAGAGCCGCGCGGGGAGCGGCCTCCGTGATCCCGGCCGCGGACAAAGCCCCTCGGCGGAGGAGCCGCGTGGGCGGGACGGGCCCTGCCTGGCCCCGGCCCCGGCCCCGGCCCGGCAGCAGCGTCGCTGCCCGGCCGCCCGCCCCGGGGACCGGGGTCTCAGGGGCCTGGAGTCGCGGGGAGAAGCTGGCAGCGGCCGGCCCCTGCCCGGTGTCTTTGCGTGCACAAAACTCGTGTTAGCGGCGGGTGCGGGGCTGAGGCGTGGCCCGTTTCTGAACGTCTTTGTGACTCCCCTTTTGAACCACACGAACGTGAAGGGAGCGGCTGCCGCTGCTGCGGGGCTGCCCGGAGCCGTCAGCGCGGTGCGGTGGGGCGTGAGCAGCACCTCGGAGCTCGGTGCTGAGCTCGCGGCTCGGGAGCCGGTGGCTGCTGCGTTTGTCGCAGCTGGGCCCACGGAGGAGTTGGCTCTGCGCGTCCCAGACCTTTGGTCTTAGGGTTGCTGCGGTTACAGTGCTTTAAGATGATTCCTATGAGTACAACTAACAAATCAAAGTGTCTCCAGAAAATCCAGTGTGTCAGAGATGTTTCCTTTCCCTGCAGGAAATCATCTTGGTTTATTCCAGTGCGAATGCCAAACCCAGACACTCAGGAGTCTTTCTGCTTGCTGTCTTGGCTCTGCCTCTTCTCTACTTGCTGATACAACTGCTTGGGTGTTTTGCTGTCCCCTTCTCGTTGCGCAGCGAGCAGATGTTTCTTGCCCAATGGGATAAGAGCAGATTTTGGGGATGCCTCAGTTTTTTCTAGCGCTGGATATGTGTTTTCCAGGGTTGATCCTGTTAAGCATTGCCCCAGGGCTCTTGCCTGTGGGCAGAATGATCCTTGCAAGGGGCAGCAGAAATACTTTATGGTGTTCAGACTCCTGCTCTCATCTTGGGCGGGGAGGGGCAGGACACAGCCCCCGACCCTCTTACCTTGTTGGGGGTCTGTTGGTCTGGGCACCCTGGCAGTCAGGCAGCACGCTACGTGCAAGCTGGAGCCTGGGGCACCTGTGATCCCTCTGATGTTCTTGGCATGTGCCCAGGTCCGTGGTCAGAGGTGCTGTGGTGTGGTTTGCCTGATGAGTGGAGCATGGGCTGCGGGCTCCCGCCCAAGCCTGGGGTGCTGCAGTCCCTGCAGACCTCTGCATAGAGAACACTGTACCCGACTGGCATATGGACGGCAAGGGTGTGATGACTTCTGCTAGCCTGGGATTTGTTTCAGAGTGCCTTGTCCTGGTTTGATTTTAGGTTGGTGATAAGGTAATGGTCCTGGCTAGGTCAGGGCTCTGGCAAGAAGTCGTGAATGTGCCAGCCAGTCAGACTTTCTTGATGCCTGAGGGGATGAGCTTTGAGGAAGCTGCTGCTCTTCTTGTCAACTACATCACTGCCTACATGATCCTGTTTGACTTTGGAAACTTGAGACCCAACCAGAGTGTCCTCATCCACATGGCTGCAGGTAAATAGTTCTTGCCAGCCTGTGCTGAGACTCTTGGCCTCAACACACAGCTTCTGAATGGGTGGCCCAGGGGAGGAAGCGATCGGGTGGGGGCTGGACTGAGGGAGCATCACCCGCCAGAGATGCAGGCTTCGTGCTGACCCGGGTGCAGGCAAATGCTGAACCCATTTCTCAGCGGCTGCGCTCAGTCGCCCCATTGTCACAGACATCAACCTGTCTCAGGCAAAGCCTTGATTCCATGTGAAAAGTATGGTTCATACCCTTCCAGTGCTGTGCAATTGGTGCAAGTCAGGGATAATTGACTTATCCAGAGGCTTTTCTGACTGCTGGGCCTGTTCGCTTCTAAGTCCTTCTCGCTGCTGGTTTTCAGGTGGTGTGGGAACTGCTGCCATCCAGCTGTGCAAGACTGTAGAAAATGTCACCATTTTTGGCACAGCATCTGCCTCCAAGCATGATTCGCTCAAGGAGAGCGGAGTCGCTCACCCTATTGACTACAGAACGATGGATTATGCAGAGGAGGTCCGGAAAATCTCTCCCAAAGGTACTGTGTGGTGGAGGGCTTCTACAACTGTCCTGCATTTCTTTCAAGTGCAAATAAACTTCTGGTTACTTTCAATTCCCTCTAGGTGTTGACATTGTCCTGGACCCTCTGGGAGGATCCGATACATCCAAAGCATTTAACCTGTTGAAGCCAATGGGCAAACTCATCACTTACGGTAAGTGTGAGCAGTGTGCCTAAACCCCAGCTCCTGTGTAGGAAGGGACCATGTGATGGCCAGGCGGCGGTGGATCTGCATGGGAACGCTCCATACTGCCCCATGCCTGGATGCAGCCATGAGGGAGCATTGCTGTTGCCGATTGCTGTGTGTGTTGTAGTTGTGTTATTTCACAAAGGTCTTCAGGATGCTTTGCCTGGGTGAGGCACTGAGAGGAGTGAGATTTGTGCCTTGTCCTGAGAGCTCTGGTCACAGGCTCCGAGGCTCTTCTGTCCCATGGTGAGATTGAGTATGAGCCGGTGCCTGCAGGCGAGGGTGGAATGTCCCCACAGAGGAGCACTGGCACAGCTGCTTTGTCCAGGCTGACTTAATGCACAGCACTAATAGAGCCTTGCTTTTCTTCTAGAGGATGTGTGGGTGATGTGGTTTGAGGCAACTGAATACTTATCTCTCCATTCCCCAGCCCTGAAACACTGTGATTTTTTTGTCCCATAGACAAAGCCCTCACACAACCCCCAGTGGGATACCAGACACTTGCACCAGTGTGCTGCTTCTGTTGTCCCAGCCGTTGCGGTGTGTGGCTCCCCTGAAGAAGCTGGGCTGTAGGAGAAGGCTGGATGTGATTCATAACCCTCTTGCCTCTGCCAGCACTCCAGTCTAGCTGCACTGCTGCTGCCCTCCTAGGGGAGGAGTTGTTCTATATTTTTGCAATATATGAGTGCCGATAATCCAAATTCAGCCTGTCTTGAGGATGAGGCAGGCGCTTGTTTCCATTGAAGGTCAACTCAGCAGATCCTGATGTGATCCAGTTCTCACCTCTGACCTCCCTCACTGTGAGCAGCTGTGTATTATCTGGACTGTTACATGGACGCATGCTGCCTCTTGTGTTGTGTGGATTCCAGCTCATCTGTGGCTCGCCTTCTTTTTAGGGGTAGCAAACCTGCTCACTGGGCAGAAGAAGAACTTCATGGCTATGGCTAAAACCTGGTGGAACCAGTTCAGCATCAATGCCTTGCAGCTCCTACACCATAACAAGGCTGTGTGTGGCTACCACCTTGGATATATGGATGAAGAATATGAGCTTGTTGGAAGTGTTGTAGCCAAGCTGGTTAACCTGTACAGTCAAGGCAAAATCAAGCCCAAAATAGACTCTGTATGGCCCTTTGATCAGGTGAGTCTGAGGTAACGTATAGGCTGGCAGCACTCAGAAACTACGGGGGGTTGTTTTCTGCACAATGAGCTCTGGTTCAGTGTGAGCACCTTGTTCATGGGGGCTGAACCGCCACAAATGTTTAAAATCCATCTGTTTTCAGACATTCAGTGCCTTTTTGCTTTTGAGATACTGAGTGGGAGTAAAGTGGCTGGGCTCTTCTGCTCCAGTGCACAGAGCTGGGCAAGGCCAGACAGCATCCCCGTGGAATGGGGCAGGTGCTCGGCTGTGCTCAGGGGGCAGCAGCGGCCCAGGGGGGCCGGGTTATGCGTCAGACTGGAGCCTGCCCCGAGCTGGCACGCTGTCATCAAGCAGACAGCTGGGAAGATTCCTGCTGCCCTGCCACCAGTGAAGAGCCCAGGCGGTGAAGCAGAACGAAGATGTTAGAAAGGAGGGGCAGGTTTTTCAGCAGCTCTGCTGTGCTCAGTGTTGTATTGATGTGTCCAGGCAGAGTCAGGTTCTTCCCTTGGAAGCCCTTTGCCAGGGTAGGACTAATTGCAGGGCGGCAGAGGACTTGGTAATGATCAGTTGGTGTTAGCATCTGAGAACTAGTCTGAGGCAAATGCTTGAGGAAAACTCTGTTGGTTCCAGGCCTGGCCCAGGTGTGGTTTTGCTTAAAGTTAATAATAAAAATCTGTACATGTATTCTTCTGTGGTTGTGTAGATGGTAGAAGCATTGTCCTTCTGCTGTTGGTTGGGTTTCTGCAGTGCTCTGCTCTGTTTGCAAAGGAAGTTGTGGAGACATGCACTTCACTCTTCCATGATTTGCGTAGCAGAGCATCCTTGGGTATGTTACAGCTCGTCTGTGTGAATTCTTGAGGACAGTTTTCTATGGCAGGCTGGGGCAGCTGCGCAACTCTGCCCAAAATGCCTCTGTGCAGAGGCACGTGAATGCTTGGCACTTGCTTGGACTGCTGGAAAAGCTGCCTCCTGCGTTGGCCTCAGACTGGTCTGGGTGGACCGAGGGGCTCAGGAAGGGCTTGGCTGCTCTGCTTGGTGGGTGTGGGTCTCACAAGATTCCTGTTGCTTTCAGGTGGCAGATGCCATGAGGCAGATGCAAGAGAAGAAGAATGTTGGAAAGGTCATCCTGGTTCCTGAAGCACCTAAGGAAGAATCCAAAAAAGAAGAGAACTAAGGAGATGTGTACAGATTTTGAATTCGTGGTTTAACTCCCTGATCTCTTTGGGACCTGGAAATGGATAGATCAGTAGCTTCCATCTTCACCAGTACAAGAACATCATGGTTAAAGTTCGGATGAGGTTTGCATGCTCTTGTGACTGACCCTTTGCCAGATATGCCTCCTGCCATAGCTCTCTGTTTCGAAGCCTGATTATTTCGTACATTTTTCTAACCACTTGTTTCCTTAGTGAATTTCCAAACTAATCTTATTTTTCTCTGGCAGTGTAGCTGAAGCTTCCAGGCAGTTGGTGATTAACAACTGCATAGCCTGTCACTGTAAAGTCAAGATGTAATGTACTGTAGCAACTGCCAAGTACCTCCACAGAAACTGAGCCCTGCTGAAGCACTTGTGCCGTCACCTTTTAGAAGCTTGTTCAGCAGGAGAACTGCCCAAACTTGGGATGTTCCCAACAGCCAGAGGAAAAGCATGGCTGGCCTAGTTTAATTCTAGCACAAGCTACTCTTCTGTTCACGCTAACCATGCTCTGACCCCTCTGTTTTCACAGGCTCTAAGACAGGTTGTCTTTGCCTTGTAAATAACCGTCCTGGCATTTTGGAGTCTGGCATATTGCACTTAATTTTCAGTCACCCCTCTGTGCAGTCAGCAAATAACCTGACAGGCTGGTCTGGGTCTGAATACAGAAAACCAGTTTCAATTAGGTAACTTGATCTTGTCCATTTTCTGATTCCAAACTGTATAGGGAGATCTAAACTGTGTCTGATTTTTAGAGACTATAAGGACTCAACTGTGTCTCAAATGACTGGAACAATTGATGTTGGCTCTGTGCTTTATTAATATTGGGCTCCAAGTTGGTATTGTTAAGGCTAAACTTCACCCTCGTGTTTGTATTTCCAAGGGCTGCAGTGTTGAACTGGACTTCAGCAAGGTGGGAACAAAATAAGCCCCTATTAATGCTTGCTTTGTGCCGTGCCTGGTGTGCTGGGGAGGTGTTGCCATTTGGGAAGTGACTTTCATGAGCCAGTCCTGTGAGCCTGCTTCCCAGGAGCCTGGGCTTGCTCTTCCTGTGGCACACTGCTCAGTAAAGCTATCGCCAGGTTACCAGTGTAGATAGTAAGCTGCCCAGCTCTGTGTCAAGCCTCTCGGCCTGGGCATCTTGAGCAGTTTAAATTGTGATTTCCATTCTCTTCTAGCTAGCTCCTGAGATACCCACTCAAACCAGCTCTCGCCCTGTGGTTCAGTGCTGCAGTAGGGTTTGACTCTTCTTCCCCTGAAGCTGCCAGTCTTGGGACCCTTGGGCTCTCTCTGACTGGTGTGCTACTCCAGACCAGAACTCAGTCTCTCTTCCTCTTTTCTTTTGTGCATTTGGAGCCCTGGCTTTGCAGAGACCCAAGCCTAATTCTGCGAGCACTTAATGTCCTGGGCAGTGTCCTCCCCTCCCCTTCCTGCTGGACCCTCTTTTCAGCCCTGAGTGACTGGTGCTGTTTGTGCTTGCTTTGAAGCTTTGTCATGGATTGTAGGTGCTGCAGGCTTTTAGACTTCATTTTGGATTTGAAAAGGTAAACCTGAGGGTACCAAGAAGAGCTGCCCATCCTGGAAGGGCTCGGACTCCAAGAGCAGAACCTTGCTGCTGGGAGTCCTGCTGAACTTTAGTTGACCTCCCCAAGGAGGGTTAATGCCTGCTGGGTGAAGGGCCCTGCATGTGAAGCCCCTCTGCTGCTTGAGAGCAGCCAAGCGCTGCACAGGGATGGAGGTTCCTGTGTGGGTAAGGAGCATGGCTTCTTCCTTGGCCAGCTCCATCCTCCAGTGGAGCTCTTCTCTGTTGATGCAGCTTGTATTTCAGGGGCTTGGGCTCAGTACCTGCTTCTTTAGAAATGTGTAGGCACAGCCTCTTGGGGACCTGCCATGGTGACTTTAAGTATTAAAACACCACCATTCCCTTTGACCTCAGAGGAGGGCTGGAGCCCTGGCACAGATCCTTGTCAGTCCATCACTCACACTTGATACTGAACTCTGTGAACACGATCTGATCAAACTCACAAGCACAACTTTTGACCTTTCTGAATCCAAAATCTTGCTGCTTCTCCTTTCAGCCTGCCCTGTCATGCTAATTTAGTTTTAAATCCAACAGTGTCTGATGCTGCTTTACCAGGTCTGAAACAGAGGACTGTCTAAATTGCTGAAATGGGAAGTCTGGATCTGGTCCTCCGAGAAACTGGACTTCACCTTCATGAAAGAACAACGTGCTCAAACAGCACACAACCCCGCACATCTTCAGGTTCTGCACACTTGTGAAGGGGGAAACCATCAAATTGTGTTTCACAGGAATATCCTCTCCTTACTTTGCTCTCAGCTAAGTGCATGCTCAGTGCCTTACTTGGATGGCCTTGGATCAGGCAGCGTAGCGAGGCTCTCGCGGTCTGTCCCTCCTGATGCTGTGTGGAGGAGGATAGCTTGAGTTGCAGCTTCCCGTAGGACACCTCTGACATGCTGCCTTGTGGTATGCCATGACAACAGTATCTCAGTGCCTTCTTCTGTATGCCTGTAAGGACTAGGAAGTCACTGGAGCCTTTTCCATTCTGGCCTTTCAAAGTATTGCCAAAAACCTGTTACGACTCTTGCTAGCTCTGTTTTGTGAACACTGGTGATGTAGTCTGACTTACTGTGAATAAGATGCTCCCTTTCCATGAATTGCAGCCTTTCCAGGGCCATTCTGGTGGCTCTGTACTCCCTAGTCCAGAAGAGCTGTTGCAGAGCCCTTGTCTCCCCCAGGGCAGGTCTTTGGCTCTGGCCAGTCCTCCAGAGAGGTTTTATCTGCTTCCCAGCCTTGGCTCTTTGGAAACAATCACAGCTCCCCCTCCCTTGCGCAGCTGCTCCTGGATCTTCTACCTGCAAATTCCTGAAGCCCTTCTCAGGGCACAGTCCAAGCCGTTACTCTTTAATAGATTTTAGCACTGACTGTCTTATGTCCATTGGTAGTAACAATGTTTTCTACAAAAAGACCAAGATTAAATGTAACCTTGCTCTCCACTGTCCCTCTTATCAGTGCTCTGCTCTGGGTGGTTGGGGTTGGGTAGGGTTTTTTTGTGTGTATGTTTTGTTGTTGTGGTTGGTTTTTTTTTTTTTTTTTTTTTTTACTTTTTTATGGACAAACATTTTATGGGCTCGTAAGTATAGAACCTAAGTAACCAACTTCAAGTGTCTTAACTCAAAGTTAACCAGCAGGTTTGTATACTAAGGACCAAAGCAAAAAAACAAGCAAACCCCATGATAAAAATCATTCCACTCAATGTTGCTTAACTGTTATGGGCAAAGTTGTGCTATTGAGGAAAGGGGAGAGTCCCATGCTTAAACTGCACGTGCCACTCCAGCTATCAGAAGTGCAATTTAATGTTTATTTGACTGATTGTCTGATCCAAAGGTTGTGCTGTGAGGAGTCCAAGTGGAAAGCAAGAGTAAGGAGTCTCTGGGCAGAGGAGAGGCATCCCCAGCCCAGCCTGTGGTGCAGGGGCTGCTTGGCACAGGGGTGCCCGTGCAAGTGCCACTCCTGCAGTCGCCTTCCCAGACTGCTCCTGCTGGTCTTGGACAAAATGCAACTCCTTTGCCATCACCAGGCAGCTTCTGTCAGGTGTCTGACTGGTTTCTCAAGCTCACGTGTGCTGCACACTGACAGCAGAAGGGGAAGGGTGTGGGAGCTGCCTTGGCTTGCGCAGAGGAGCGCAACCCCTGCCAAGGTCTTTGAGAGGGGGGAAAAAGGGTTTAGCTGTACACTTCAGTTCAGACACTGGTATTAAACTAGAATTGATTGACCAGGGAGAAGCAAGCAGCACTGTGGCCCTCAGGCTTTAATGGCTGCAGGATTGTGGCCCGCATACAGCTGCTATCACAGGTGTAGAGCCGCTCTTGTTGCCTAATGAAGTCTCTGGTGTGCCAAGCGCTGGTGATGGCAAAGCGTGACTGGCAAGTAGTACATGAGCGTGATGTGAAATGCGTTAGACTGAGCCTTTTACAACATATGGTCTGGTCCGTACTGTCTGAGTCGTGTTGATCTGCAGGTGTGTCATACTCGTCCTACAGACACATGGAAAATTGTTGTTTTAAAAATATATTCTGCTTTGTGCGTGTAACCAAGTTGGAGAGAAAGCAAGTGTGCCAATGCTGTTTACATGACTACAATGTGTAATGCTCCTCTGTCTAACGTTACCATATGCCTTATGTGTTTCAAATGGTAATTAAAAGCGTAACAAAACCCTCAGGGGCGTGCTGCTCAATCTTCCGTTGGAATGAACTTCTGCCCCTAGCTCAGCCTCTGGGGCACTTCTGTTACTTCTCCACACAGTCAGTGGGTGGACACAGTTATCTGATAAATTCTAATGCTTCTGCTCTCAAGGACAACTGTTAATTGCTGCCTTGCACACTGCAGTGAGCTTCTACTGCCGTGTTAGAAGGGCAGCTCACGAGATTTTTCTGTTTGCAAAGCCCCTAACTGGCCTCTGCACTTCACTCTGTGTCTGAGCGTCTCTGTAGCCAGCAGAGATTGAAATGGGTACCTGGGGTGATGGTAAAACAAGGCACGAACAACTACTACTAAAACTGTGCAACTAAATCTTGTTTATTTCTGTTTCTCCACTTAAAACCCATCCATGCCTGTATAGTCTCCCGGGGGGCAGCAGCCCCAGGCCCTGAAAGCTGTTAATGCTCCCCAAGAGAGCATCAGGCCCCAGAGCAGGTGCTGGGGAGGGGCTGCAGCTCAGGCTGTCTGCTCAAGGACTGAGAGTCTGAGTGAACTGCTGATATTAATGACTGCTCAGCTCAGGCACAGGCTCTGGCAGGGGCTGAGCTGGAAGCTGCCTGGAATGGCTGGAGGTGGAAGAGACCTCCAGAAGATGGGGCTGGACTACACGCAGGCGCCTGCCCAGGCGTGGGCTCAGCCCACAGCTGCTGTTGAAACAAGCTGCGTAACTGGCTGGTGAGGAGACGCATCCAGGAGGAGCTGGAGTTTCAGGGAAGCTCCGATCCATGCTGAGGCTTGTGTGGGGTGGGGATAGAGGTGCTGTTGTCCATAATATGCAGATTTCTGGCTAGCTCTGGGGATACGGAAGCTCCTTGGCCAAACAGCTGCTTTTTCGTGGGCTGTCTTCGTTAAGCTGCAGTTTTGTCAGCTGGAAGGGACGGTGAAGCGCAGGCGCGGGCTGTGGCTGCTCAGGGAGGCTCACGTGATGTCCAGTTTCTTCAGCACTGCACAAACCTCACGGAGATACTGGCTGTCTGGATAGCCATTCCTGTGGGGCAGAGAGGGAAGTGGTGTAAATCCTGCTGATGGTGCTAAAACCACCGAGGGGAGCAGCACTTCATTTTTGCCCCATTCCTTCAGCGGGGTGAGGGTGGAATTCCTGCTCCTGGGGAACTGCTGCTGTCTGCAGGCACAGCTTGCACCCAGCGCTGGCTGCAGAGCGCTCACAGGAAAAAGGCAGGAAAGCAGCCAGTGAAGAGGGCCCAGAATTTGTGTCCATGGGAGCCTTACAGGTATAGGAATGGCAGAGGCGTGAGCTCCAGCTGCAGGGTGGCAGGGCTGGTCTGCCACACCACAGCTGCCCTGAGAGCTGAAGCAAAGGGAGGCACCAACTCTGCCATTGTGGAATCTTGGAAGAATGACCCATGCCAGGATTTGCTGAGCTGGAGCCCCTGGCTCTCCTCCTCCAACTGCTAAAAAAAAAAAACCCCACACCGGGAAGCTTGGGAAGAGCTGGGCCATACCTGGCTTTGCCTCCACCCCAGGAGGTTTTGTGGGGAATAAGGCCCCATGTCACTCTTTCCTCTCCGTTGCAGGACTTGATCTGGAACGTCAGTCCATGCTCAAATGCTTTCTTCAGCAGCATTGCTGTCTTCTGCCCATCCTTGTTGTCAGGCAGGAAGGCAATGAAATTTCCCCCTTTGTAAGGCTGTCCTGGGTGGGGATCATGAACCTAAGAACAGGAAGAAAGCATCTTTAAAAAACAACAACCTGAGCGCTGTGCCTCAGAGCTGGCTTCTGACAATGCACAGATGACTATGGACCCCTGGGCTGCCAGTCACTTCGAACTGAAAACAGGGCTCATAAGCTCTTCAAAATCAGCAAGCTGCTCCCAGACCTGGGGTGGAGCTTTTTGCCTTCCACAGGTCAACACCTCTGCTCCCTTGCACAAAGGGCATGGAGCTCTAGCTGCTGTCTGCCACATCTACGCCCCCAGCCACACTGACAGACCCGCTTCAAGTCCCACAGTGAGATGGAGAAGCCCCCATGGTAGGTACCTACCCCTTGCACACCATCGGGGATGTTATAGGCAACCTGGAGCGTTGGGTCTCGATAGTAGCCAGGCAGACTCTGAGACACAGAGGAGATCTTGAACGTCCCTGAGATCTTGCAGCTTGGGGCACCCGAGGAGGAGCTGCAGCAAGCTGGCCGTGTACTGTCTGCTGCAAAACACGTCCTGCACAAGGCGTGACCACAGGGGGCCTGGCAGGTCATGCCTGAGCCCTGGCAAGCATCACACCGGTCCAGAGGGGTCTTGCTGCTTTCCTGTCCAAGTCTGGGGCCTCTTGTCTGTTGTGACGAGAGGTCAGGTTCCTCCTGCACATCGCTCCTTCCTGTTGGGACCAGAGCCCTTTCCTGGTCCCTGGGCTCTGCTGCAGGTGACTGTTCGGCTGCAGCCTCAGGTGGCTCAGCAGCCTTAGCCCTGTACAGCCACGCGGGCAGGGAGTGAGGAGCACCGTCTGCTGCAGGACCTGGTGAATGCAGCTGTCCCATTGCTTCATTGTGGCCTCCTCTGCTCTTGTCTCTTGCAAACTGGAATCTGTCTGGCAAAACCTGCTTTAGCCGTGCAAAGTCAGGCTCCCCCACAGCCAGTTTTCTCTTCAGCTGTTCCTGGGACTCCCTCAGACTAGCAGAACTTGGTTTATCCACCACACTAGGGCTCAGAAGGCTGCTTCCTTCTTGCACAGCCCCAGAATCAACATGGTCATTTGCCTCCTCTGGCGCCAGTGCCTGCTGGAACCTCCAAGGACTGGGTGACCTCTTTTCCTCCGCCTCCAACAGCTGAACAGCCCTGAGCACATCTGCGTGGTCTGCTTTATCGCTAATGTTCAGGTGCTGCAGGCCCATCTGTAGGGACTCCAGGCTGCTGGTCATGGCTGCATGCTGCACCGTGTCCTGGCTTCTGCTCAGCTGGGTGACACTTGAGTGCTTTGTACTGTCTGGTCCTGGAGACAATGATGAAGACTTCAGCGCATGAAGCCTCCTGGAAGAAAACACGTGGAAGGCCTCAGTCACTCCCGGCAGCATCTCCTTGGGGAAGGCAAGATATAGGTTGTACTTGTCTTTGCTGAGTCCAACCTGGAGGGAGTTTGCTCGCAAGAGGCTGCACAGTTCACTCAGGGCACTGTCATCTGGACCATCTACAGCGAGCTCTGAGTAGCTCATACTCTGACACACAAGATCAGGACACTTCTGCACAAGAGCTTCCACCTTCCATTTAGCCTGGAAAAGCTTGCTCCTGTCCACCGCCTGTAGCGTCAGCACAGTGCAGTCCCCAGCACGATGCTCAGAGATCTGCACGCCTCCATCCCTGCACAGTTCATCAATAGCAGCACGGCAAACATCTTTCAGGTAAGACCACTGCAGAGAGTCCAGGCTCATTTCTTCACTGACCCTGCTGCCTCCACTGCCCTGGGGTTTGTCACTTTCCTTTGACCTTGGCAGGGAGAAGCTGCTGGAACGTCGCAGCAGTGGCCTGGATTCAGAGGGTTTAGAGTCTAGTGCAGAAGAGGTCCTTGTTGTGTCAAAGCGGCTAGACATGCCAGTGAGGGGATGGTGCTTGATGGGACCTGAGCCTTTAGAGTCCCCGGAATGCTGCAAAGTGCTGCCTTCTTTGCCCCCAAAGGGAGACGGAGCCTTGTGTCTTGTGACTCTGGCACCTCCTTTCACATGGTCCCATTCTTTGGGGTCCTTCTGCTGAGACTCTGCTGCCGATCCCAAAACCACATCTGTTGTAGAGTCTCGAGGCTGGTACTGCTGAGCCTGTGCTGTTGGGTCACTTGGGCCTAGAGCATCTGTCTCTGGTAAGTGTTTCCCAGAAAGCTGCACCTGTCCCACCAGTGGAGAGTCCTGATTCAGCAAGAGGCCCTGGCTGGCCTGAGACTTGTCAGCTTTCAGAGTGCTGAAGCTGGCAGCTAGCTTGAGCTCACCTTTCCGCTCTGCCCTGCCTGGGCTGAGCCTTGAGGCCGACGTGTCCACGGGTGCTCTGGGCTTGCGCACTGCAGCCTCCGCGGGGTGGGAGGTTGCTGGGTGTGAGGGTAGGGAGCTGCTGAGCTTGCCAACTGTGTGTGCAGCATCTCTTCTGGTGCTGAAACCCTGAAGGTACTGCTTGGCCTGAGACACATCAACGAGGTTTCCAATAAGATAAAGCTGCTTCTCATCCTCATGGCAGAGCAACTGGGGATACAGCTTCTGCAGCTCACATGTCAGAGCTCTGAGTGCCTGGCTGTCCATATCCAGTCCTCTCTTGGTGATCTTCTCCTTGCGCAAGTTCACTTCCAGCTGCTGGTAAAGCTGCTGCAGGGCCAGGTGGGCCTGTTGCAAGGCATCCATGTCCCTAGACATACCTGCAGATGGTTGGAGGTACAGTATGGCGATGCCATCACTGCTAACATCCACCACATCCACATGGTGCCGGCGTAGCACACCTTGGTACTTGGCAGCACAGAACCTCTGCATGTACAAGTAAATGTCTGAGTCCATTGCTAGGGAGAAGTCCTCCAGCTGTTCCACAGCTTCCCCATCCACTGGGCCCCGAGGTGATTGGACTTTAGCTGCTTTTTCACACATCTGGTCCCAATTCGGCATTTGAGCTGTCTCTTCTGCTGACTCAGTGGAGTCATGCTGGCAGTCATGCATTCTGGTCTCTTTGGCCACATGGCTGGAACCCGGCAGGAGGATCTCTCCAACGCCTTGGCCCTTGAGGTTCAGGCTGCCCAGCAGGTCTCTGCTGAAGGCCTGCAGGTCGGTGAATGGTCCTTTGACTAGGCAGTGTGTGTTCTTGGACTCGAAGTTGAACTGCACGTTGGTGTAGCCTTTGAGCAAGTTCCTCAGGAGGGATTTGCCGTCAGGAAGCTTGCCATAGTCAACTATCATGCAAGCACGAATGAAGATCTGCAAGTAGATAGCAAGGGAGTGAGAGCACAAGGACCAAAAATAACCCCCCTCCAAGGCACAGGAGGAGGCAAATGCACCTGACACTTGCCACAGCCCCAGCGATATTATGACAGAAGAGATGACAGGATCCACCACTTCTCTCAGCACCCTGTTTTCAAACGAGATGGGAGCATAACACACGCAGGACTGAAAGACCCAGCCAGCCCAAGCAGCCCTCAGACCTTGTACGCGTGGTCAAAAGCTTTCTGCAAACAAGGACTGCAAGGGGCAAATTGCACAGAGATGTGGCGCCACTTCTACACACCAGGAGCTCAGCAAACAGCCCAAACCCAAGAAATCCATTACATTCAAAATGCAGCTCCCCGCTTGCTCTCCCAGAGCTTCAGCTGCAGGCCTTCAAGCAGTCTGGCACCACAGGCTTGCAGGAAGGTCTGCAATGCCAGGCTAACTCCCATGCCCTTGTTTTCAGTGCTCAGACTTGAGAACATGAGCTGTGGCTACTGCCATATTCTCTTGAAAGTGGAGGAAGAGAGAAGAACTCTCCAGGGCTGCCTGGACACAAGCATGTCTGTCTCCTAAGCTCTCCTGAGAAGGAGAGAGAAAAAATACGCAGTGAGGGCGCAGCTAAGGGCACGGCAGAGGCACGAACAGGATCCCCGGGGCATCAGCAGAAGGGCTGGGGAAGGGAGCCCCTTCCCTCCGGCCTGAGGGCTCCTCCCGCGCTGACGGGCACAGGTACCAGGCAGCCGAGCGCGCAGGGCCTGCCTGCCCCTCTGTTGTTAGCACGGAAAAAAAAAGTAATTCCTCCTCTGCGTACGAACAAAAAGGGGTTTGCTTTAAGTCTAATCGAGATTCTCGGAGCGGACGAGGTCTCCCTTCCCGACCCGGGCCGGGGCAGCCGCGGCCGCCCCTCGCTACCTCGTCGGGCCTCAGCTCCACGACGTGCGCCGTCACCTCCAGCGGGTATTTCTTCCCTCCGACCGACAGCACATGGTCCTTCACCGCCAGGATCCTCTGCGCCACTGGGTGGGGAAAGCCACCGGGCCCCGCGTCAGCCGGGCCGCGGGCCGGGGAGCGGCGGCCCCGGCCCTGCCCCGAGCGCCCGGGGCCCGTTACCTTCCAGCGCCTCGAAGGTGATGAGGGCGCAGACGCGGGGCCCGGGCAGCACCTGCACCTCGGCGATCTCCCCGCCGCCGTTGCGGGAGCGCAGGAAGTGGATGGTCAGCTTGTCGGCCAGCCTGTCGGGGGGCAGCTCGGCGGGGAGGCCGCGCACCCGCACCGTGCGGCCCGCCATGCCTGCGCGCAGGCCGCGCCCCGGCCAACGGCGGTGCCGGTGCCGG
>JAVSBS010004320.1:3332-16104 GCA_033124195.1 Coracias cyanogaster | reverse complement strand
GAAAAGGAGGCTCAGGGGAGACCTTCTCACTCTTGACAACCCCTGGAAAGGAGGTTGGAGCCAGGTGGAGATTGGTCTCATCTCCCAAGGAACAAGCAATAGGACAAGAGGAAATGGCCTCAAGTTGCACCAGGGGAGGTTTAGGCTGAACATTATGAAATGTCCAGCCCTTGACGAGGGGAGGAACTGAAGTGAGTCCCTCACCTCTCTTTACTTTTGTGGAGAAACTTCATCTGTGCCAAACATTTGAAGACTTAAGAGTTTCTGAGTTAAGAGCTTTGGTTTGCCGCCATATTACAAGAACCCTACCTCTGAGTAGCCAGGAATGGTATGTTTAAAATTCATAGACCATTTGGTGATGGAGCATTGCAACTGAATGATGGGAGGCCAGCATGCTTTGGATGGCTGGTACACAAAAGAAAAAGGGAAACTCAGTGAATTCAACCCAAAGCTTGTTTTAAAAGGCAAATGTAGTTGAGTTCTCTTGAAATTCCAGTTTGCCCTTTTCTGTAAAGGGAGTGGCATATAGAGATATTTTTCGTATGTAACACACACAGATTTCCTTTGTAAAACAGAGATTTAAAAAATTAGAACAAAAAATGCTGTATGCTAAAGGGATTTGCATATATTGTAGCTGCCTAAGTGGGTTTACTGGCTCTGAAATAGCAAATAAGATCACCTAGCACTCAGGCAAAGAGAAGCACCGGACGGTGGAACCACAGTAGTATCATTATGTTGATGCATTTCATTTTATAAATTAAATGATGGGCTTTTACTTTTAGGGTCATTTTTTTTTCTAAGAGATTAGAAGGAGAGATTAAATGGGATGGAAGGGGGCAAGGAAATGTTCAGGAAGAACACTCCTTCGATCACAGTTTGCTGTGGGGTTTAAAGCGATATCCAGGATTTCCAGTATTCTGCCAGGCCTTCCAGGAGAAATAGACTTCACTTTTTGGAATGAATTTCCATATTTATATATAAATACATATTTCACACGAATACCTTTGGCTATGGCCAATACGTAAAGTGCACAGAAGCAATTTCAGTATGAATTTAGAGTCTTAATCTGCAACAAACCAACAATTACTATTTCTTGTATTACATCAGTGATATTAGCTGATGTTTGTAGTACATGCTAAACATTGCTAAACCTCCATGCATACGATGGAAGTGTTGATTACTTGGTAAAACCAAGGAAAGCTTAGTCAGGGGAGAGCAGATGAGGTCCCTCAAGGGCAGTGTAGTGTCCTCACCATGGTCTGGTGGCCCCACCTCTTGATGCCAAACAGAATCACAGAATGGCAGGGATTGGAAGGGACCTTGAAAGACCATCTAGTCCAACCCCCCTGCCGGAGCAGGATCTCCTAGATCAGGTCAGAACAATAAGTACTTTCAGTGAAATTCAGGTGAACCTTATTTAATATATTTTGCCCCAGGTAGCACAAAGTAGAGGACCAACAGAGTTGTAAGAATGAGAAATGAAGCCATTCTTTAGCCATCACATTTTAGGAGGAAACAGCCCCTTGTACATTCCCAATTACCTATCTTGAGGAGAATCAGAATTCAGTTAATTCAGCTTCATGAACCTAATGCTTCAACTGTCAAATCAACAACTATCAGTGCAACGGGAAGAGCTCCAGGAAAATCATGGCTTGTTTTGCTGCTGCTGCATATCGTGCTTGGGCCGATACATGGGCATAACATAAATGTACAGGTTTGGTTGCGTATGTGCAAATAGTCTGAGGGCAGAGAAACATTTGTCAGTCAAGACTAAATCACACTTTTTTCATGTTCCCTCTCTTAGCGAAATGGTTTATTTCTATGCCATCAAACTGGGTGAATATAGGATGAAACATGATCTATGAGGAGAGGCCATGTCCTGCTAGTATTCTACTCTACTCCTGATGTTCAACGGATCAGTCCATACTTCTTAGCTGCTGCAAAACTCAATGGCATTTGAAAAAAAAAAAAAAGCATGTGGTTTAAAATTCTGACATTCTTCGGGTACAAGCTCATTCTTGTACTAGCATGTTCCTTGTCTGCAGATTGCCTGCCAAGTTGAATTTGCTGTGGGAGCGTGAAAACTAAGAGGATGTGTCATTGGGCCCTGTGGAGAGCGATGTACTGGGGATAGCAGAGGCACGGGAACAGCCTAATATCAGCTGTCGGGGCCAAGGCTCATAGTCACATCTTCTTATCCTCTACAATTTGCATGTCTTCCTCACCTTTTCATCTTCTGAAGAGAGAGCTGATGTCTGGCAATTGTTGAAGAGTACTTGGGGAGCACAGATTTTGTCACTTCAGACGAGACGCTTTCTCTGTTTGTGACCAACCAGTCTCTTTGAAGCACATCTGTCAGCTCTCTAACAGCATCCCAGACCTCATGCATCAGGAGTTGGAAGCCTTCTATAAGGCAGTGGCCTCCATGGGGTCTGATGAAATGGTGAGCTCTTCACTGGCATTGCTGAGCAGCGCCTGACTCACGCGGATCACCCCAGTGATTTCAGCTGTGGAATACCTACTCCCCGTTGGAAGAAGACGCTTCCTGTTGCTGCCTGCTTATCATGCAATACGTTAAATCTTCCAGGTGAGTTTGGTGTAGTGGTGGTGGAGCAAACCAGGAAGGACAGAATGAACAATACTGAGGCGCATAAGTATTTTTAGAGTATTTGATCAAGGGTTCACAGCAGCGGTTCCTTATAGCACCGCCAAGTTGCTCAGAAGATAGGAATGCTAGTTAGCAATTTAGTCTTTACATCTGCGGAAGATGATTTTAAGATGACGTCTCTTTTTAATGAGTAAGTGTGACACTAGAGCCTGAAGGTACAGAAAGAATTTAAAACCACAATGAGTCCAAGAGTAGAGAGAAATCTAACTGGGAGAATGAGGCAGGAGGTTTCATTTCTGCCATGCCAAGGGCTTTCTGCTGTGCAGAGAGTGGGAAGCTACAATGAGGCCAAGGACTGTCTAGTCTTAATATATGGGTGTGGAGTGTCCTCACCTTTAGCCTTTGCATAGAATCATAGAATCATTTTGGTTGGAAGAGAACTCTAAGATCATCAAGTCCAACCTTTAACCCAGCACTACCAGGGCACCACTAAACCAAGTCACTAAGAACCATATCTATAAATGAACCAACAGTTTGATACTGAGGGAGCATTTACCTTTTGGTCTTCTTTTCATCTAGTCAGCAGAGTAGGAATGAACTTGAGGCCAACTGAGGCAAGGGCTAACATGAAAGTGAGACTTGGCTAAGAGTAGGATGCAGGAAAGTAAGGAAACTTTCGCAGCTCCTTTCACTACATCACAGAATGACAGTTGGAAGGGACCTCTGAAGACCATGTTGTCCAACCCCCTTGCTCCAGCAGGTCACCCAGAGCAGGGTGCCCAGGATTGTGTCCAGGCGGGTTTGGAATCTCTGCAGAGAAGGAGACTCCACAACCTCTCTGGGCAGCCTGGGCCAGGCTCAGACACCCTCACACCAAAGAAGGTTCTCCTCATGTTTAGGTGGAACATCCTGTGTTCTTGAACTTGCTCGCAGTTTAGAAGTTTTGCTGGAATGTCTGTCCTTGGTGAACGCTTAGACATAGGGTGAAAACTAAATTGTTCTTGGTGATACCTATGTTTGACCAGATTTTCTCTGCAGTCCGAGATGGAGCTATTTCTGAAGACCCTGGATGTAGTTTTGCCACCTGCTAACCTACCAGAGAGAACTAACAAAGGAGGACCTATATACTTCTATATGGATTTGGAGATGAGTAGATGTTCTTAACCCAAGACAAGCATGGCGTAACATATCTTTACAGGTCACCATCTGATTTCCAGTTGATAGTTTTTAGGTATAATTACCTATTGATTGTTTTATTCTTCCAGCTGCCCAGAGAACATTGTCTTCCAGCATAGTTCCACCAAAGTACCTGCAGTACTTCATTGTTCTAATGCAAGGAGCATTTTTCTTTTCAGCGTTTCCTGTGCTCTTATCTCCAACTAGATTCGGTACTCACCAGTCATGCCAATTACTTCTGTCCTTTCCTAAGAAATTGGTTTGAAGAGCAAACTAGGTCAATTTGAGAGTAGTTTGGAAAGCAGAGTTTGTAACAAGAGCATGAGAATATGATAGTCTCATTAATTGCATGTTTGCCCTGCAGCAAAAGTAGATTTTTAAAGCACTCAAAATAGACAAATCTGAAAACTTGAAAACACCCCAGATGTGTACAGCTGCCGCCCAATGACTCAACATTAGCAAATAAATAATGATTTAATCAAATCAAGTCACTTTGTCTTTTTTGCTAAAGAGATTGTCCATTTCAGGAAAATTATTACTTATTTATATTGAAGATTTCTTGGATTATCTGTAAATTCAACCTGCCTGAGGCTTAAATGGGAATCATTCAAATGATTGACTCTCAAA
This sequence comes from Coracias cyanogaster, assembly GCA_033124195.1. Taxonomy (NCBI): domain Eukaryota; kingdom Metazoa; phylum Chordata; class Aves; order Coraciiformes; family Coraciidae; genus Coracias; species Coracias cyanogaster. The sequence goes on along the minus strand of JAVSBS010004320.1, from coordinate 11,693 downwards.
CTGAGTATCTGTGCTGTGTTTGTTCAGTTCTACTGCTCATCTGTTATTGCGGCTGTGTCTTCACTAGGTGAATCACTGGCATCTGTGAATTTTGGATTAAGTGAGGTTTAGAATTCATAATTATAAATCTTCTCTGTTAATGGTTGTCGTTTTCATTCCAGAGATTGTCAGACGCTGTTCAAGGATTGGTGCCAAGGCTTTACAAGGTATCAAAATTATTGTACAAGAGAAAACACTCAAAATCAAGTAAAAAAAAAAAGTATAACTTTTCCCCTCGCGCTTCTTTACCTAGATAAATAAATACTAGAGTATTAGAATAATACTTTAAATAAAAGTATAAATATAAAGTACTAAATATAGAAATGCTAAATGAAAAGGAAAATAAATCCCGACTTTGAAAAGGATGTTTTTGAGAATCATAGAATCATTGACTCATTTAGGTTGGAAACGACCTTTGAGGTCATCAAGTCCAAGCATAAACCGTAAACCCACCAGGTCACCACTAAACCATGTCCCTCAGCACAACATCTCCATGGCTTTTAAATCCCTCTAAGGATGGAGACCCCGTCACTGCCCTGGGCAGCCTGGGCCAGCCCTTGACAACCCTTTCAGGGAAGAAATTGTTCCTCATGCAAACTTAAACCTCCCGTGGCACAACTTGAAGCCATTTCCCCTTGTCCTATTGCTTGCACCCTGGGAGAAGAGACAGACCCCTACCTTGCTCCAACCTTCTTTCACAGAATTGTCAAGAGTCAGAAGGTCTTCCCTGAGCCTTCTTTTCTCCAGGCCTACTCTGAGTTTCCTCAGCTGCCTCCTCACCACACTTGTGCTCTAGACCCTTCCCCAGCTTCGTTGCCCTTCTCTGGACCCACTCCAGCCCCTCAATGTCCTTTTTGCAGTAAGGGGCCCAAAACTGACCCCAGGATTCAAGGTGCAGCCTCAGCAGTGCCCAGTCCAGGGGAGCAATCCCAGCCTTAGTCTTGCTGGGCACGATATTTCTGATACAAGCCAGGTTGCTGTAGGCACGGTTTCACTCCCCCTGTTCTATGAGTGTGGGGACATTTGGGTCACCAAGGGATGAGCTATTATCCCTGTCTCTGCTCTTGCTGGCTGCCATGCCATGCCATGCTCTGCCACACATCATCCCTGCAATCCTTTCTTGCCCCAAATGAAATGCTGAGCCCTCAGCATGGTCCCATGCCAGAGCTTTCAACAAGTTTAGGAATAGCAGCTCCCAGCTTGGCCATGGCCCAGAAGCCATGGAGACTCTCCCAGTGGAGATGTGGGGCTGTAGGAAATGTTTTCCCTGGCAAGAAGTTGGTGTAGTTGTGGGGCAGAGGTTCAGGAGGAACTGCAAACCACGTGGAAGAGGTTTTTGCCGTTCAGATAAGGATTTATGCAGGTATACGCAGCATCAAGGGATACTCGTGTTACAGTGAGCTGATAATAATAAATCAGTTTACCCGTTGCAGTTTACTTCCACGATAAGAAAAATGCAAGGGAAGAAAGCCAAGCGCTCACCTATTTTATCAGATAATTTACCTGTAGTCGAGCTATAAAATGAATGTCGCTTGCGTTCCTCTTCTCTCTTAAAACAAAATGATGGAGCCGAGGAAGGCACCTTCAGGCAAGAGCAGAGCTAGCGGAAAAACAAAGTAGAGCACTTGCTCCCGTTGTGTTTGCTGAGAAATGATGTGGGCGCTTGGCAGCTCCCCGCAAGGTGCTGTGGTACCCGCGCGCTGCGTCGGAGAGCGGGGAGCGATGGCCAGAGGGGGAGTGGGAAGGAAAGGCTGTTAATTAAGAGTCGGTAGCAAAAAGTAGCTGGCCAATTTATCTTTGTTTCTTGACCTCTGGATTTGCTGTCCGATGGGGAAGTCGAAACTGTAAGGTGCTTTAGGTTGAAATTTCGTTTGTTTTGCAGGATTTTGGCCAGTGTGCTGTTTCGCTCATTTGTAATGAACTGGGAAAGGTGTGAGTGCACCATCCAAAGCACTTAATCACCAGGGCTTATCATGGGCTTTCAAGCATTTGGCTCAATTTTTATGATGATGGGTCAGAAATTACCTATAAAAAAATTAGTGCATCATCCACTGCACATAAAAGAGGCGCTTGGGCAAGTCAGTGTATTGTATGTGCTATTAAATATTTTAGATACATTCTGCACATTTTTGCCCACTTTCTCTTCTGCTGGGTAACCCCATCTCTCTGTGTGTCCTTCCCACAGCCTCCTGTCCATCCTTGGGCTCAGCCACTGGTGGTCCAGGGGGCCAAGCTCTGGGATAGGGTTTCAGAAAAGATCCAGCACTCAAGAAGACAAAATACTCTCATGGAAAGGTATTTCCTGAAGGAAAAAATAATAATTAAAAAAAACCAACAGGGAAGGGGGTTGGGAGTTGTTGGATCATTGAGTCCTTGGTCAAGGTGCCTGTCACTCAGATCATTGATGCCACCCAGGTGTTGGTGCTGAAAAATGATGTCAACTCAGCAACATGGAGGATCTGGTTGCGCTCTCAGGGATAATGGCCGTACCTTTGCTTAGCTAAGGGGCTCTTCAAGTGCGAGCTGTATTCTCTGTGTGTCAGCCAATAAATAATTGCTGTATCATTTAAACTGTAAGCTGCTTGCAGAGTCTTCTTGCACGCAGCTAGAGAAGCTGAACAAACCGTAACTGGTACGATGCGTGTTGTCGGAGAAAAGAGTGTTCACTGCCTTTCATTTCTTCCTAGAAATTGGTATCCAGCTATTTTTCACTGAATTTATTTGAGGGAAAAATTGCCTCCTTTGAAGTGATGCTTCTAAAGAGGAAAGAGGAGCAGGTTGTTGCTGGTCTGGTTGGTGCAGACCTTGTGGGATTACCTGCCTTGAGTTCTCACTGTCATTGGGTGGTCAGTTTAAAATCTCAGTACTTATAATCAGAACTGCAGTAGGAAAGTGCTGTCAGGGTGTTTCTTTTTACTTACCATTAGAAATAGTGAAATTACAGCTCCACTATAAACAGTTGTGGTTTGAATGTCAAGTATTATACCCAGATGGGGTGGGGAGGAGGCTTTAGGATTATGGAAAATTTCATTGGGAAACACCACTAAAGAGGTCAGGGTTTTACCTGTATTATAGAAACTACCGTCCGAGTTTTCTAGATTATATTCCCCTAAAAACTAGTGCTTTTATTTCTTCTTTCTGCTTAGTGTCAAATCTAAAAGGTGCCAGGGTAAATGAGAGCTAAACTCTTAACCTTATTTCAAGGCGGGTATTGGCAACAGAGTCGTGCATTATTTGCCTGGGAATTGATACACAAGATTATAGGCTAGTTGTTGGGATATTTTTATAACTTTGACTAAACTAGCCCATCAAAACAACTCCAACTGTGGTATTTAGATTTTGGTAACGACATAGGTATGCATAGCTTCTATATCGCAAAAAAAAAAAAGCTAAGCGTATATAAAAAGTGCCGTTTCAGTTCTCTGGGGAACATGTTCACTATCTTACTGCTTAAGCTTTCTACATCTTACATCATTCTGTGTCTTACATAACTCCAGTCCTCAAACCTCGCTAAGATGAGCTGGACACAGCAAAGCACTGCCTGGGTGATGTGCACCGTAAGATCTTGGCCTCCTGTACTCGAGGAGAGTTTTTCATTACTTTGTTATTCCTAAAGCTGTATTTTAGCTCTGGTTTGGTTTGTTGGGAGGTTTTTTTAATGCTTATGGTTTGGCATTTTTTAAATGCCTGTAAGATTTTTTAAATGGGGAGGATTTAGAGACTGCATTTTGCAGTCTGAACGTTGGCACATGTAGAGCTGTAGGACGTTCAGCCTTTTGAAAACCAGGCCCTTTTCCTAGTTCATCCCCAAAATTTCCCAGATTTGGGCATCTCCCCTTTGTCTCCTTCCCAAGCTAAACCACCCGGCATGGGGATAAGATCCCGCTGATCTGAGGAGCTGAATTACTTGGGATGTCAGTGAAGGTGACACTTCCATTCTCTATAGCTCCACATCCCGCTCTTTGCTCTCGATACGGTCTCCGGTTTCTATGGCTTTCTGTGACTTTTCCTGTCTCTTTTCAACTGAATCAAGGCTTTTAGTCACATCAGCCCTTAAATTCTCAATGCAGAGCTCTACATCTGTCTCTCTGCAGCACAGAGAAGTTGGCAATGCAGTAACGTGCGTATAAGGTAGACTTAAAAGCGTTTTCGCTTAAATGGATTTGATTTTATCATTCTAGATGACCTCCACTTCCCAACACATTGCTCTTATCAGGCACATTGTAGCTGTTAAGAGAAATGGGACTCAACCATTCTGACAAAGTTCAGGGGAAAACTCTGAATTTTGAGTAATTTGTGTTTTGTTCTAAGCGTTAGACCATTTTTCCTTTGCTGCTTTATTTACAGGGGAATATTTGTTTGATACCATCCTGACAAAAGTGCAACACCAACTTAGTGTTAAAATTCAGAACCCGAAGTAGATCAATCTTACAATTTCTCTTTTAACTTTAGACTTGTCAGGCTCTATTATTCTCAATACAGTTTGACAGTTCTAGGTTAAAAAGACATCAATTACCTTTTGAAATTACCCTCTCTGCTATAGGATTACCTCGATTTCTGCTGACTTTGGGAGTTCATTGTGCATAGTAGATATTTGGGGGGGGGGATGCATCAAAATGCTGCATATAACCATTTTACGGCACTTACCTTGGCAATGGCTGTGGCACTGGGTGGCAACCGTGTCTTAATCCATCATGATGACATTAAGCAGTCAATTTGGGAATTAAGACAAACTGGTTTGTGTGGCTTTACTGGGGTCATTTCACTCCTCTTGCAATGTCTACAGCCTGTAAATCTGTCATTTCGATAATGCAGTCCCAAAGACTGTCACTGCTGTGGGGCTAGAGGCACTTCTGTGGTGTCCTGTGCAGAAAAACACATCCCAGATGGAGAAGTGGCTTCAGAATTTTATCTCCCCCATGGAATGTAACCAAGACCTTGTAAGTAATTGTGTTTGGTTTGAATCATAGAATCACAGAATAGTTTGGGTTGGAAGGGACCTTGAAGACCATCTAGTTGCAACCCCCTTGCCATGGGCAGGGACACCTTCCATTAGACCAGGTTGCTCAAAGCCCCATCCAACCTGGCCTTGAACACCTCCAGGGATGGAGCATCCACAGCCCCCCTGGGCAACCTGTACCGGTGTCTCACCACCTCAGAGTGAAGAACTTCTTCCTAATTTCCAGTCTAAATCTCCCCTCTTCCAGTTTGAACCATTACTCCACATCCTATCACTAGAAGCCCTTGTAAAAAGTCCCTCCCCAGCTTTCTTGTAGGCCCCTTCAGATACTGGTGGGCTGCTATAAGGTCTCCCAGGAGCCATGTCTTCTTCAGGCTGTTTAACCCCAACACTCTCAGCATGTCCTCATAGGAGAAGCGTTCCAGCCTCTCTTGTTGTTTGGCTTTTTTTTTTTTTTCCCCAAAAACGATAAAAATAGGGGAGAGCAGGCAAGGAGCAAAATAGGCTTCTCCAGGGGATGGTCCAGCATGTTTAAAATTGATGTTTAGAATTGCCTTCTGAAGGAACCTTCTGCTAGTGCATCTCCTGTGCTAAAGTGGCTTTATTAATCAATACCCATATGCTTCTAGGGGGATAACAGAGACAAAGCTTCAGATTTTGTTTATAACAAGTAATTAGTTGAAGAGGTCTGGGTTTGAGCAAAAGCCAGAAGTTCTCATGTTCCCCCATTTCATTATTGACCTGTATCTAACACGTTCTGCTGTTACAACCTCCCCTCTCCTTCCCAAGCCTAGTCAGGCTTTTGTGTATATTTTCAGTGACAGTGGATGAATTGATACTAGAAATGTCACAATTTAATTTATAAGTACAAAATAGAGAATGTGACTGCAAAGCAAATATTGTGACCCAACAACAGAACTGTCCTAGATTCTCACATCTTGTTTTGAAATTTTATGACAGTCTTATTGCCCAAGGGTACAACATAATCACTTCGCAGTTCGCTGATACGCTTTCTTTTAGCATCTGTACTAAATGTGTTTTTATCCCTGCTGCATGTAAGAGCACTTTTTAATTCTTCAGATGCAATGGAAAAACCCGTCTCAACATGTCTAGTGGCTGGAGTTGCATTTATTTTAATTTTGAATGTAAATACGCTTCAAAAATTAATAATATTTCTACCCCCTCACCACCCAAATTCTTCATTGATGATATTGTTGTTCTGTCTTTCGTAGGCATTAGCCCTGGGTAACACCATCATGGGTTACTCCATTGTAATATTTGCCAGCAAAGCTTCCGAATATCTGAACCACGGGGTCATCATCTGAGAAGTCACTGGTGGCACCAGGAGAGGTATGAGGGGCTGCAGGGTCTTCCTGGCATTAAGTCAGGTCCTGCATGGAGCATTTTGGGTGCTGCAGTATCAGGCTGATGAGGGCTGACGGTGTAGATATCGTAAACTGCATCTAAATATTCCTATTTATATGTGTATGCAAATCAAATAAATGGATATTGCTCTTTTGTACCATTAAAGTCATATGTGCAAGGTCTGAAAACCAGTGTTTTGATCAGTGGTCACTGAAGGGCAGGTAAATAAAATGTCGCTTTTATCCTGAAAGGTGCAAGGCACATTTTTGGATCTTCCAGGAGCACTTTTGTGCTCGCTTCCTCTAAAATCAAAACTGCCTTTCACCTCGATGTCGATGGAACATTGACCACAGTTGAGTTCCTCTGAGTCCCCGCTGCCGCGTGTGGAGCTGACAAAGAGTGAAAGGGACTTTGCTGACAATTAGGAACACCGTTCCAGAGGAAACAAAAAAGCCCCGCTGCGTTTGCTGCCGAGATCCTATCTGACATCTCTCTGGAACGCGGATGGTATGAAGCGACACGGTGAGATAATGTCCCAGGAAGACCTTTTTCTCCTTGTCCCAGCCAGACCTCCGCAGAGCCTCTCTGACTCTTTCTCCTCTCGTTTCTAGATGAGAGATTCGACATTTGCCAATATACTGGCGTGTGTCTCCACAGTTCCACGGTGCCCCAGGCTCTCGGCAGCCTTGGACACAGATTATGAATGAGCTCTGCTCCCCTGAGTTGTTTCACCTGGCTATTACCACATGCTTCCCAAGTCTGTCATCAAAGAGAGACTTTTATGTCTCAATATTTCCATTTTCTATTGCCTTGAATAAAACAGGACCTTCACATGCCCATGACCAGCTTTTTCTCATCTTTTCTTGGTGCTTGGATTAAAAAACAAAAAAGCAACAAACCCTGTCAGTGATTTGCAGTAAGTTTTTGGGCAAAAAAAAATAAAATGTCCTTAAATTAATAAGCAGAAGATAGGTCATGGAATATTGTATTTGCATCCGTAGGTATTTAATGTTTTATAAAAATCACATTTTTCTTTCATTTACTAGAACTCTGGTTTGGGGAGCATCACCATGCAGGCAGAGCTGCTGCAGCCCCTCTGGAAGCCCCTTTGCTGCAGGTGAATGTCAATGAACCTCATACACTGGAACATCTAATGTAAGAAAAGTAGACCTCCTGTTACACTATCAGAAAATTAATTAATGTAGTGAGATAGGCGAGCAGACTCTTGATAATCTCAACCTTTTGTGTTGCGTTACGATCTGTTGTTTTCTATCTGCGGTTGTAATTAATCAGCTCGTCTTACAGCTATTAGATTTCTCATAATTTATCTCAATTTCTGACTTTAAAGTTGTGAGAGAAGGTGTAACTGTTATTTTTAATATTTTCTCCTTTCTGCTTTTTCTTTTCAGTATCATCTTCTTTGTAGGATATGCTTTGATACATACTTTCTAGGAAGCGTAGATCTATTTCAATTTTAAACCTGGATATGCTATGCCTTGGTTAGCTGGGAGTATTAAAGTAATTTTGAATCCTCAAATCTCTCAAATTCCATCCAAAAAGTTGCAAGTGCTTTCTCCATGGCCTTCTCCTACAGGGCAGCATCAAACCTGCCAATGACCTTTGCTCCTGGAACATAAGAAGCAAATTTAAAGGAAGATCTAAAGCACTTCAAAAGACCATAAACAATCAAAATGCCTTTCTCTAGCTATGTGAAAATAACCCTGTTTTCAAGGGTGCTTATTTATTTATTATTTTATGTATTTATTTATTTTTATTTTGTTCTGGGAGAGGGTAGATTTAGGTTGGAAATTAGAATGAAATTCTTTACTCGGAGGGTGATGAGGCACTGGCATAGATTGCCCTGGGAGGTTGTGGATGCTCCATCGCTGGAGGTGTTCAAGGCCAGGTTGGATGGGGCCTTGAGCAACCTGGTCTACTGGGAGGTGTCCCTGCCATGGCAGGGGGTTGGAACTAGATGATCTTTGAGGTCCCTTCCA
>JAVSBS010004318.1:22225-73517 GCA_033124195.1 Coracias cyanogaster | reverse complement strand
TACCCCTTGTCCTATTGCTGGGCACCGCTGAAAAGTCTAGCTCCATCCTCTTGATGCTGAAACACATTAGTTAGTTCCCCTCTCAAGCCTTCTCTTCTCCAGGCTAAACAGCTCCAGGTCTCAGGCTTTCCTCATCACAGAGATGCTCCAGTCCCCTCAGCATCTTTGTAGGCTCTACTGGACTCTCTCCAGTAGCTCCTTGTCTCTCTTGAACTGTGGACTCCAGAACTGGACCCAATACTCCATATGTGACCTCACTAGGGCAGAGTAGAAGGGGAGCAGAACCTCCCTCAACCTGCTGGCCACACTTTTCTTAATGCATCCCCATTGTTCCTGGGAGTACCATATTCAGATACGATTAAATAATTGCAATGAGTGCTGGGTACTGAAGCAATGCTTGCCTTTGAGCTATTATTTGTGGGATGTAGGCTAATGGCTTATTAGGTCAGGCATCCCATCTCTGATGGAACAGTTTTATCTTTATGATGGAGTGAATTGTTATTGCTAGTTAGTGGTGTGTGGGATTTGTGTTAATGTCATTACTAACCGAGTTACTAATGCAATAATAGTGCCAGGCTGTTAATTAATTACTTGCAAGATGGTTTGGGTATCCAGGTCTGCCTGTGACTGGTGAGATTTAGGTCTCCCCCTAACAACTGCCTTGCTCTCGCCAGCAGTGTGTTCACCTCAGCAAGTGCACCTCTGAAGGTTATCCCTCCCTGCAGAGGTTCTCAATATAATATTTTAAAGAAATGTCCTTAAGCTTGATTATGCTTCCTGAGAAACAGGAAATAATCAAGAGTTGCTGCTCAGACAGGGTAGATGTTTTTGAAGCCTTTGCTTTACACTTTGCTTGTGTACTGAGTGAGCACAGAATCCTTCACCACTATTTTACAGGGATTTTTTTATATATATAAGTAACCTGCCCTTTCACTGGAGCTGAGACTTGAACATAACTCTCCTTTACCCAAGGCTAGTGGTTATTCCAGAGTTTGTTCCTCTGTGACACAAGAAAACCTTCCCCTTTACCCTAAAAGGTTTATTTTAAAGAATTGGCATTTTCCAACCAGAAGACTTTTAATGACAAAATTCCTGAACAGCTCTAATTATACCCTATGGCTCAGTCTGAGGGATAATATGTTACCCTCTGTAAAATAAAGGTCCAGCATCCCATTATTTGTGCCTTACCCTCAGGAATTCCAAGGAGGAGTGTTGGTGAGAAGCACAGAAATCTGAGGGGCTGTTAGGTGGGTACATGCTGCTTCTCTGACCACCATGGATAAATAAAACCCTGGGTGACTGCTGGGGGATCAAAGCTGGGTGGAAAAACATTACAAAAGGAACCAGTTTCCATGTGCTGCACCCAGTGGGAAAACAGACGGTCCAAGGATGTACCCAACCTAACTGTCCAGCCCCAGCTGCAGGCAGGTGAATCGCAGTCCTGCGTTCCTGAGGCATGGGCTGGCCCGGGTCTGAACACTGTCCCACTGCTCAGTCACCCCACGCACCCACCTGCAGCAATGCAAGAGGTCATGCGTGGGCTGCCATCCTTTGGTGTATCGTGCAGCTCACCCATCCATTTTTAAAGCACAGCTTTGGAGTTAACTTTCTAATGAGGATAATTATTATTATTATGTGCACGTATATATATATAAAAGCCCCAGATCCCCGTGAGGTTTCTTCAGATTGTCCCAGAAAGAAAACATTTTCATTGTGTGGGCTGTGATTGGGAACACATGTACACGCCGCACCCCGCTTCGCTCTGCTCGCTCTGGTACTAATTACAAGGGGAGCAGAGCCCAGTACAGAGGTTTCTTTAATTCCTTGGTTTTGAAGACTCAGCAATTGAATTACCTGAAGAGGCTGGATCTTCTCTGGGGTGCAATCAGTCATGCAGCACTTGGGTTAGGCCAGGGTGGGGAGACATGGATAATATATACATGCTGGCAGCATTATGCAGCCACCCAACAGGGAGAAAAGGAATTTCTCTTAATTAACGGCGTGATGTACGACACGTTAGCAACACAAACTCTTTAATAAAGCCTGATGCCTTCTTTTACAATTCACAGACGATGAAAGCGTGCCGGGTTACCTGTAGGAACTGGGTATTCAGAAATGCTGGCAGAGCAGCTTGTGGTGAGAGAGTTATAATAGCTGCACATGGTGCTTTACATTCTGGAATCAATTTTAGACAAAGCTGCCTTGAAGCAAAGGAAGCAAGTTTCCCTTTAAACCTCACCCAAGGCTGCTACCCAGTGATGAAGAGACCAGTGAAGAAGACTGAAATCTTAATTTAATTAACTATAACTCCCAACAGGACAAGCTTGGGAGATTTGGTTCAGAGCACAGTTACCTGAACCAAGTGAGCTAAAAGACTGGCTTTCCAAGTTGAAGTTTTTGTTTGGCACAGGACTGAGATACAGACTAGATGTGAAGCTCAGTTTCACTCAGATTTGTCCAAAGTATACGGCTCTCAGATTTGTCTCATGTAAAAAAAAAAAAACCAAACATGTTTACAGTTACAATGAATTTAGCCTTCTCCCACACTAAAAGCGATTTCTTTAAACCTCTCATTTTGGTCATGTCTTTTTCATCTTATATTTCTTAGCCTGCTAGGTCAAAAAGTGAGTAAATAGGTCAAGTGCTTCATAAAAAAACAAAATACAGAGAAGATGTGGCTACAAATTGGACTCCAGAGCTCTAAATTAAGCATATCAGCAAAGACTGTTATGAATTACTATTTCTTCTTATGCTCTTTGATGGGCTTTGCCTCCTTGAAGATCAGTTTCTGGTTTAGACCAAGAAAGGAAAGGAAAAGTAAATGCCCCAGTTCTTGGCAGCAGAATCTCAGCTGAGATTCTGGAAGCACTAAAACCTCAGAAAGAGAGAGATGGGGACAATAAAGACAAAACATGAAGAAAGAAATGACATCTTAATCAGGGCCCACGAAATTCAGCAGAAAAAAATGGGCATGATTCCCACGGGCTTTAGGAAAAGCTTATGACTCAGAAGGGACACAGACTGCAGACGTGACAGTAAGTTTCAAAATCACCTAATCACAAACACAAGAACAAAAACATCTTACGACTCTTTTGTAATAAATTAATGTGTCCTTATGCTTAAAAAAGGAAGACAGGTCCCTTTGACCTGAAACCAAGACCAGGCTGTAGCATAACATTATACTGTCCAACTCCATATCCTTGAGATCTCTGCAGGGTGACTGACCCATAAGGAAAGACTTCAGAGACCAAACACTCAACATAGGACTTTTTCTCTATATTACACACCACAATCACATCTCCTTTCTTCCACAGTTCTCCATAAATATGAGACAAAAGAAAAAAACTCTCCAGTGGGTAGAAACATTTTATTCCCTGACAGACAAAGGAGAGAAGAAGAGTCTAGCTCCAAACATGCTTCTTCATTCTAGTATAAAACTTCTTTCTGATTTTTTTTTTTTTTTTTGAGAGCAATTTAGTGTGGCCAATAAAAGCCTGGCTAATTTTTAAATCAGCATGTAGCCAACTCAGCCACCCAGTAGCTCTGTCCTTGGGCAATATTATTGAAGCACACACAATCTATACTAAAGCGATCAGCTTCCCTCAGGCCTGCCAAGGGGATGCGTTAGGTAAGCCCAAAATATGACAGAAGGAAATTTATGTGCAACTTTTACACATAATATCTCATTATGACTCTCCCCAATCTTTCAATTTTAAAAATAAACGGCCTTTGTAATGATTTTACCAGGAGCCTTTTGGAAGGGAGATTGAAAAAAAAAGGAAAGTGGCTTTGGCTATAGTTATTTCTTTTGCTCTTCTCCTTCTCCGGGGTTTTTCTTTAATTTTCCTGAAGATGTTTCCACTCAATTTAGGAAGAAATGGAATTTCCCCCTCCCTGCCACCACTCTTTCTCTCTTTTGCCCATGTTTTCAAAGAATGCAATGGCTGACTTAATGAAGCCTCTGTCAATACCAAAATCATTTTGACTGGTTGGTAAATAATGAAAGTTTCCACTTAACGTGCAAGCCTGCTTACCCAGGGGACGGGTGTTCGGTTCCCTTCCAGGCCAGCAAACTGTCATCCCTTGCACTCCACACACACACACACACATCTGAGAGCATTGCCCTGCAGCAAGGGGAAACCAGAGAGTTCAGCTGAGACTAGAGTTAGTGGTTGCTTTGCCATGAAACACATGGACTTTTGGATGCTAGAGAACTGATTGCACAACTGTGATAGTTGGCATTTGCAGGATCAGGCCCAAAATGGAATTGAAAAAAGATGGCATAAATAAATACACACAAATAATAGGAGGAAAAAACCTCAGTGATGATTGGTCTGCAAATACACAGTTGCCAGAGCTGAGCTCTAGGACTGGGTTTGATAAAGAAAGGGTAACGCTGTGCATTTGCCCTTCTCCACTGAGATACTAATGGTTACATGATTTTCTAATGTTCCATTGTGGGTATCAGCAGGAATGACTTCATGTGCTATTCATACTCCACAGACCACAGCCTGAGAACCCACGGGAGGCACATGTACCTGAAGTGAGAATCGGTTATAAGCATTTTCAGGAACAACCTCCTCTTAGGGGGGTAAGGAAAACAAATAAAGCTAAACTCTCCCAGCTCCCGTTGGTAGCAGAGTGGGCTGTTCTCAGAGTGGAAAGCAGAATCACTGCCAACATACACTGACTGGTGGAAAGCGCTTTCCCATTGCAGGCTGATGGGCAAATGACCACTATCAGGCAGAGAGAACTGGAGCAAATATAAAAATATACCAATCTGTACAAAAAAAGCTTCTGTTGTTACACAGCACTACACTGTATTTTCTTTTCATCCCAAGATCCCAAATACCTTCTCAGGAGACAACAGCTCTTATGCCTGTTCCCCTCTAGTTACTTTCTTACGCTGTCTGAAGTCCACGCACTGGGACAATGTCATGCTTTTAACCATACTGGCCTCATTCATTGATACACTGCTGCTTACTTTTCTGTATGATTACACACAGTTTGGGTTTCATTTCTGATACACTTGTGAAATCAGTAGTAAAGTTATTAGCACCAAAAACCTGTAAACACCTTTTGAAGGACTCATTATTCTCTTCATCAATCCCCACATCACTCCAGTGAGTCCAGTACTGACAGCCCATCAATACCCACTCCTGTGGAGCCAGGGCAGGTGATCGCTTCCCTTGGGTGATTTTCAGCTATATCTTTCTCTGGGGAAATCACAAGAAATCTTGAAGCTGGATACTGAAGCAAATAGGAAGAATATATATATGTATAATTTAGTAAATGGCCGTAAAAAAATGACATCAGAAAACACAGAGAATGAAAAAAAAATGTACTTCTTAGTAAGAAGACAGTATATTTTCGTTGTAGTTATAATGTATTAATTCTACATTGGAAGAGATCATTTAGTTTAAGAAAATTTCTTTTCATTTATTCTCTTAAAAAAAAAAAAAAAGACCAAGGTTGAAAGGCTCATCCTCAGTAGCTTATTTCTCACTACCTAGAACAAAATAACTGGAGGTGAGAACTGAACAAGGATCTCCCCAGGGTGGTCCTACAGACTAATGCAGGTCTTTTACACATCCCACCGAGGCCTGGAAAAAAAAAATGTATTTAATAGAAGGAGTCTTCTAACAGAAGGATGAAATTGAACACACTGAAAAGAAACAGAAATATTTAAAGGAGATTTACCAGTTAATGTTGGTCAACATGGCTTGTTTGTTGTAGTAGCTCCAGTGTAATATTTGTCTGGGGAGGGAATGGCTGCACCAACATTGCTACCATTAGTATCAGTGACATGAAATATCATCAGATAAATAGAATTCAGGAGCAAGTGGCAGAAAATTGTCAGCCTGGGGGTTGCTGTGGGTTGAGCAGCATAATGTGGTCAATGAATTCTCTGGGCCTCAGTTTTCCCCACTGTACAATAGACAGAACCCATTAGATTAATGAGAATTCATTCATTCTTAGATTCTGCTTTGAACTTGGCATCTGCCATGGACACACAATGCACGCGAAGAGCCTCAAACCAAGCTCATTTTGAATACCGCTGACACAGGTTGTACATGAAACATACGGCAGTAAAACACCTGAACATTTAGAATCCAGGGTGGAATGTTGCAATTCCACAGATTGCAGTAAATACATGTTTGTGTTATGCCATAATTGCTCAGCTTTTAAATCAAACAGCACAACAATTAGCACATGCCAGTTCTTCATGCACTTTAACATCCCTCTCTTCACAGAGTGCTTTATAGGAGACATTTTGCCCCTTTGTTTGAACAGATTTAAAGCAAATCTGCCCTGACTCTTTCCAAGATTGCCACATCTCCAGGTATTACCTGGCAATGCCACTGCTCTCACTAAGCAGTCTGAAGCTAGAAAATACTCTTCAAGTGAAGGCACCTTTGTTCCACCACTGATTTCTTTGGAAATGCAAAGCATTGGACACATCCCAAATCCATTTTTCCATCTGTAGGACGGAGAGCCTTTTCTAATGAGTCGTTATAATGGCATCCACCACTACAGAAGTAGGGTGTATCTTTGAAATATTGTCTAGGTGTGGTATGAACACATATTTATTTTAAAACACATTTATTTCCAAAAGAAAAGAATTACTAGAAAGTTCAGAATTTAAGAACATTAAAAAGGGTGAGAGGCTGGGAAGATGGCAAGAAGAGTATGTTGTGGTGGGGTTATTTCAGCCTCATCTTTCTTACCTTCTCTTTTGGAAACCTGTGGTCACCGGCCAATGTCACACTTTTGATCCCAACAGGCTGACCACAAAGGAGAGGACCTGGTCTGACTCCTTGGTCACAGTTACCTAAGGCAGCCAAAAAGTTCAGCAACTGCTTGCGGTTTCAAATCCCAGAACCCATAAAGCACAAATACAGGTTCTAAATGTGAGGCTGTGACCTCCCCACTCACCAATAAAACATGACCAAAGTCATAATAAACAAAACATTACAATTCAGGGTGGCAAGGCATAAAACAGTCATATGTATTTTCTTTCTGGCCACTTAAGAAAATCTCAGCCTTTACCAAAAACTACCTCTGTGAACTAAGTTAGCAAAACAATCCTGATTACAACATAGGTTAAAAAAAAAAAAAGTCAAATAAACCTAACCTAGAGTTTCTCATGGGATGTTTTATGTTCTTACTGTTGCACAGCAGAATATGGGCCAGGATAAACATGAAAGGGACACAAGTGTGATAATATAATGATACCTTTTATTAGCTCAAAGAAGAAAAAAGAATAACAGAATTTTTGGCTACATCAGAGGTCTTTTTTTCTTCACTTTCAGGATGCAGAAGGGAAAAACCACAGCTTGTATATTCCTGACAACACTCATCTTGTCAGGAGCGTGAACCCACGTTGTGGGCTTTTCACTTCTCTGGCTAGCCAGAGAAGGAGGGGGAAGGGGAGGAAAAGAGTTGCTTTGTAGGAATTGAAGGAACTGACATCTGGTTATACAACAATACAAATTTTCAGGTCGTAGTTAACAGCACAAATAATAAACTGAAAAGAGTTGCTAGCTACTTCCAGTGTGACACCGTAGTAACCTTGTTAAGCTGTTCTTCATGGGTGACCTATGGAGCTGCAGCAGATCGCTGCAGCTGGGGAAGCAGCAGAGGCAGGTTTTTAGGAAATACTTTTGCAGGAGATAAAGATGATAAGATCAGAGCCAAATACGGGTACTCCCATCTATCTGAGACTTTTCACAGAGGGGATAACATTCAGAGCTGCTGGAGGAGAAACAAAAAAGAAGCAAAACAAAAAGTCTGAGCAAAACAAGCGGTGCACACGAGGAGATAACCTGTGGATAAAAGGGATGTGCTGGCACTCCAGTATCTGCTGGCTATGATCAGATGCAGCAGAATTGGTGCAGTGGATTAATGACGTCTTTTCCATCCTCTTACATCTTTTTCAGTCCCTGCCATCATTTATTACAGCATTCTTACTTTGTTACTCAGACTGACAGAAAGGGAATAAACTTTACCTTGCAGGTGTTTTCAGGAGAAATTATCTTTTCCCCAGGAACTGGATCCTAGATTTGGTGAGTAATAGTTATTTCTCCCAACAGTTCATGACACTATTGTCTCAGATGCTTTTTTTCCCTGGGTATTTCAGATATGCCCACATACATCCTAAACAGTACTGGTCTCTGTGAATTTGCAAAGGTAGGAAGTATTTCAGCATGTTAGGCTAGAAAGTACATTAAAAGACTTATCACTCACACTGATTTAAAGGCATTAAATTTTGATGTCTTTGGTGCAGACAGACAAGAAGCTTAAAATGGGTAAAATGATTTAATCTGTTTACCCATTCAAAGTAGACCCCAAACTTCTTCAAGCAATAATGGCATATTTTCAATTGACTAAAATCAATAGGATTAATAGGATTTAGGGTGACTGGAAAGAAGGATCCATCTCTAAAGGTGATTTCAGAACACAGGCAAAGGAAGATGGGAAGAGGGGCCTTTCCCAACATTTTGCTTTCTTGTCAATACCCTCCTACCTACCTTCATTTAGTGCAAAACTGGCCCAATCCCTTGTTTCTCTCAATGTTAGTATAAGTATATAAAATATGTATATATGTGTTATATATATACATGTCTTTTACTGCAGCAGAGACGCAACAAGGAAAAGCAAGAGGAACCTAATGCAGGCATGTGTTTAGAAGGCAGCCAGAAAAAGGTTGAAGGAACAAAAGAGATATCAGCAGCTAATCAGCTCTATCAAAAGCCAAGGATGGAGATAGCAAACATTTGAGAGAGGGACAGGGAGGGAACCCAGTCCAACACAGGCATTGTAATGGCTGACGGAGAAGCCACAAGCCTTGCAGACATACAGCTTGGGCTGCAGCGCTGATTTTTGACTCTATATCTCTGTTAAACAGCATTTGATGAAAAAAAAAAAGACGTGTTTTTTTTTCCTGCCTGCAAGATCATTACTCCAAGACATAGAAGCACAACGGAAGAAGGACAGAAAAATGTATTTATACCCAAGCAGTTTTTGTGCTTTCCGCAGAACAAGGTCCTCCTGGGCAAAGTTGAAGGGCTGGGAATGTCCCCATGGGGCAGCCACAGGAGCGTGCGTGAGCACTTTGAGCTGCAATCCAAGCAGCCGATCAGCTTGGGCTCACCCACCCCACTGAGCTCCAGTACTCCAGGAAGAACCTTGATGAATTTTGAAAATGTCTGGAGAGAACAAGTTAAATCTCCATGGCATTGCCTGGAAGCCTGGACCATAGCACAGGAGGAGTTTATTCTATTTCAAAGGACCACAGAGAGGATAATTCTGCTGATGCTATGTGTTCCCCAGCAGATTCAGAGATAATCGGACATTACTAGGGTGAGGGCCCCTCGATTGAAAGACAGCATTTGAAGTGTGCCTTCTACCTGAAAGCAACAGGGACAGAAAGAGAGTGTTGGGCACTGGCTGAATCACACTAAATTGCCCCACAAGCTCTGTCACAACTATGAGAGGGGGCCAAATGGCACAAGAACGTGCCTTATATCCTTGGCCTTCTTCAAAATCGCTTTTCTGCATTTCTTCTGGTCCCCTTCCAACCACTGAGCAAGCTGTTGTTTGTTGCAGTAGTAAGCTAAATAAAAATTTAAGTCTCTTTAGGGTTATTTTTATGGATTATATAACTTTATATGACAATTACTCTGCCACTAAGGCTAACACTAAAAAGATGGTCTCTTGTGGAAGGTTCAGCACAGGCACATGGACACATTGAAAATTCCAGGTTGTAAAGTGCCTGTTTGATACCCAGTTAACATATGGGCATTTTCATGACAATTGTTTTCAATTTCTTTACCACAAGTAACTCTGGAGGATGAATGTTTCTGAAGAAAATGATGTTGTTTGGCCTATTCTGTCAACATCAGCTTTACCTAAGTACACTGGACCTTTACCCAGCTTAAGCTGAATTACTCTGCGCAATAAACGTAATGATATGTAAGATAAAACTATTTCATTGTCAGTTTTGTGGGTTTTTTTTCTATCATAAGAGAGACTAAATGGGTGAATCTAGTTTACCTGTCCACACGTCACTGCACTTGTGGAAGGCATATCCTGCTTAGACAACAGCTGAAATTGGCCTTTGTACAGGAAATGCAAATGAAAGCAAAATATGAGTGATCTACAGCACCGTTTATTGTAGCAGCTTTGGGTCACTCCACAGGTCACATATACACTTTATTAGATTAACAGTGAACACATGTGCATCACACAGAGCAAATCCTTGTCTGTTTTAGTCTAGTTTTTGGCCTAGATGGTGAGAAAATGCCACTTCTTTATCATAGTAGAGCACTGAGAGAAAGCTTTGCCCCAACACCTGCCAGCCTTACCCCAAATTCCTGTCCAACCCTCCTAGCAGGTTCTGCCCTTCAGCCACGTGTGTGTCCCCTTTATGTCCCACAATGATCCCATTAACCTGAACCACTCCTTCAACCTCCTCTCCAAGCCATTCACTTTTCCTTGAGCAATGTGGAGGGGCAGTGTGCTACCGGTCACACTCCTGGTTTTATGGAAATCAAAGACAAACCTCCCATTTCTGGCAGGACTAGCTGCCCTAAATCTCTGTCGCTAGTGCAGCTCTTTAAAAGCACAGTAATTCTCCACCAAATTGAATCTTCTCTGACAATTGGCAGCACATCAGAGACAATTCACAGGCATATTTTTTCCCCTTTCCTAACAGGAAATAGGGCTTGTGTTACATTTCCAGTGACCTGGATCTCCAGGGGCAGACTAATATCTCACCTAAACAAACAGACACTATTTCTTCCCTGATAAAGGCAGATAAGCTGAAAGGGAAAGCTGTCTTGGCTGTGGCCTTCCCAGCTCCCAGCAGCAGTACGGGAGGTGTCAACAACATACAAACCTGCGAACACCAACACAAGGATCTCCAGTGCAGCCCAGGATGATGGTTCAGAAGGTCTGAAGCTGCAGGTCAGCATTTGCACTCAGTCTTTGGGTTTGTTTTAGTGAAATGACCATTGTCTCATCTCCTGTGCATCTCAGTGGGGTTCCCTTTCACAGGGTGAACTGGAGATTTCACCGGCCAACCCATGGTAGGGCAGAGAGGACCCAAACACCCCTTGCTGTTAAACCTTTCCACCTCCTTGGAGTCTGCAGCGTGTTCCCAGGAGGGTCACCCTCACCTCTGTGAGGACAGGGAGATAATTCTGGGCTTTATTTGTGATGGATTTAAAAAAGCAAACTCCAAACTGTGTGAAACAACTCTGGAGGACAATAACTTGCAACAGATGTCATGATTGTTCAATGTCCGATTGACAAGAGAGCCTTCAGAAATAATAAACGCCTACATGTGCTGGCTTGTAAAACAAATAGCATTCAGATACTATTTTTCTTGGATTTCCCTCCCATGATATACTACTGTATATTTTGCCCAGAAGTGATATCCCATTCATCCCTTGTAAAAATCAGAGAAACAAACAAAAACTGATGAGGAAATCAACCGATTGCAAAATTCCACACCATATGTGCACCACACTAAACATACCCATGAGAAGCAGAAGTGAAAAGTCTGGTTTCGCACCCATTAAACTCCAAATGCCAAAAGCATCAGAAAAACCTGCACGTTTCAATGGTTCATCTACTCCAGCAGCAGGATTCACCTTTCTGTTAGCTAAAACCCCACTCAGCTCAGTAGCAACCATTTTCCTGGTATAAGCAGGCTTTGCATGAGACCCTCAGCTTTCCCCGGTGCACACAGGATCAGACCTCCTGACAATCTCATGTCCTTCTGAATACCCAAGGAGAGCACAGTTTAGAGCTGAAGGCAACATGTCTCCCAACCTCAGAAATGTTTGGCTTTCTGAAATACCATGAAGAAACAAAAACTTTGCAGCTTCTCCCCTTACATCTTTGCCCCTGTTGCAATGAGGCAAGGCTGGAGGGACTCCCCAATGCACAGGGTGAGCACCCATACCAGGGAGACCCTCTGTGCAACACCTCCTGAGCCAGAACACATCCCACAGGATCACAGAATCATAGAATGGTTTGGGTTGGAAGGGACCTTTAAAGCTCATCTAGTCCATCCCCCCCTGCAGTGAGCAGGGACATCTGCAACCAAAGCAGGTTGCTCAGAGCCCCATCCAAGCCCACCTGTAATGCTTCCAGGGATGGAGCATCGACCACCTCTCCGGGTAACCTATGCCAGGGTCTCAACACCCTCAGTATAAAAAAATTTTCCTTCTATCTAGCCTAAATCTCCCTTCTTTTAGTTTCAAACCATCGCTCCCTGTCTTGTTGCAATAGGCCCTGCTAGAAAGATTGTCCCCATCTGCTTCTACCAGAGGAAAAAGTACGTTTCAGGCTCCTGAGAGTCAGACAAAGTCTGCCTCTATAGGCAAAAACAGTATAGTGGCAGGAGGAGTGAAATCCAAAGTGGGATAAATGTCTGTAGCAGAAGATATTCTCTTAGGGAGCAGCAGACAGCGATGGTGACAGGCGAGGGAGCAATACTGCTGGAGTGACTCTCTTTAAGCTGTTGTTTTGGCTTTTTTCAACACAACCACAAGACTGTTGATGTTAGGCACAGACCTCACTCTCTCCCTGGTTATTTCCAGGAATCAGCCATCAACAGCTGACAATTAGAAGACAGTGCGAGACCTGTGGCTGGACAGTCTCGGTAGGTCTGAGGTTCTTGGTTTGTTTTTGTTAGGTTTTTTTTTTAAGAAGAAACGGCTGTTGACCTTTGGCTTTTCTGTGTCACTCATTGTCATGGCATTGAATAGAGCTATTTTAGGATGATCATATCTGTTTAAAACAACAGTTACAACACATTCTCCACAAAACTCTCTGTTAGGTGGAAAAGCAATATGCCAGCCAGTCGTCACTCCTACTCACGTGGGTGCTCTCTAATCATCCCCCACAATACTTCTACTAGTCCAGGATTGAATTTGGGAAAGCAACTGAGTTTTAACTCCCTCAATCTGTTTTAAGGCCCCCAAAACCTCCTGCTGAAGCTCAGAGTGAAACTCTATGCCAGCCTCAAACGAGTGAGAATTTTCTGTGACTGCGTCCTGTGGTTTCAGCTGGTTTTGCAATTAACTTTGTGTCCTACTTTCGTTCTGAATTTCAGCTGATGCCATGCTCAGCTCAGATAAATCAGAACCTTAAAATGAAACTCAACCCCATATGAGCCTCTCCTCTGAACTAACTGCTGCCCTATGCTCTTTTTTTTTTGGTTATTCTCTTTCCATCCTCATTTCCAGTCAAGTCAAACTCTCCTCTAGCCACTATTCTTTCCTTCATAGCACAAGTGAAAGAAGCCTCCCAGGCCTAGCAGCCACCTCCAAATGCACATTGATCAGTGGCTTTGCTTTCAGACCTCATGCACGTCTGAAAACACAAAAGCAAGGAACTCTGTTCTCCATGGATGAGCATGTGCTGCCAGACTCTTTGCAGCCTCTGAATAGTGGGCTCAGTATACACCAAAAAGCCAACTCATGCACACCCACAGGTGACTGTCTAGGCATTAGAAGGAAGCTTAGCTAATACAACGATGTTTTTGTAGACTGAGAAGAACTTTCTTGTTTTCTTAATAGCCCAGAGCACGAAAAAGGCAGGAAAGATAAACAAGCATTAAATGAAGAAGAGTGGTCAAGTGAGTACTCAAGGGCTTCACATCTTTTCAGGATTCTGAAGTCAAGGGGCTAAAATTGAGTCTAAAGCTGAGAAACCAGAAGTGACAGAAAAGAGGTCGCTCATATGTGTCAAAGTTTTGTAGATGCAGTTCTGCACTTTTGTTTTCTCAGTCAAATGTGTTGCCTCCATCTGTGTAAACATGAAGCAGAGAAAGTTAACATTACAGGAAAAATACAGTAGAGGGAAAGAGAGTCAAGCAGGTTTTGGCTACACAGCAAAGAAACTTGATGAGATTAGGTCTTTAACTTGGTCGTGTCCTCATTTTCCAATCCAGATGAAGAAAAGGGCAAATGCCCCAAAAAAGTGAGAGAGGGGAAAGTCCTTTAGAGCACAGTACCAGCTGGGCCAGCAACACGACCTGTGAGAACTCGATGTGATTTTAATGTGGTAGGAAGTGTGCCTGGGACTCTAAATAATGCTCTGTGTTGTATGTAATGTTACACAGAGCCCCAGTTAAACGGGGTCCTGAGTCGGCACAGCTGGAGGGAAAACTCAGCAGGAGTCCCACACCAATAAATAAATAAATAAATAAATAAATAAATAAACTTCAGCACTGTTCAGAAATTTATAGGGGTTTTGTGATTATTTTTTAGGTACATTAAAAACAACCCAACATCAGCCAATAAGGTCCTTAACTATATTTCTTTCATGCAATTAGTGATTTTTATGTATTATCTCTCCACAAATAGGTATATTTCTCATCAGCCTTATCCTGTCCTGCCTTGTCTTACCCAATATTCTCCAACATTTCCTTCTTTTCTCCATAACCTTTACAGATACTCTCTTATATGCAGTTTCAGGTGCATCTTATCTGCCAAGTAAGACACTGAATTTCTTCATTTTGCTAAAAAGGCCCAAGCTAAAAAGACAGTTACTTAAAGCATGTCATGTATTAATAAAAAACTCTGCTTCAATAGAATTATAATCAGAAGTGTCATAAAAAGAGTGATTTTTGAAGAAATTTTTGAAAAATGAGATCATCAAATCCTGGGAAACCTGCTTAGGTTGAAGAGAAAGTGTGCTCTACTGCAAGTCTTATCTGCTGTACACCCCATCCAGGATACCTGTTGGATGTCACTGCAGATCCTTTCCCTTAAAAGTGGAAACTGAGTTTGAGGGAGATGTGGAAGAGCTCTGCGCCAGCCCCTCCTCCCAGCAAAGAACTGCTGGGTACTGGAACACACACCTTACCTAGGCCTCCCATAATGGACCACGGCCAACTGGATTAGAAGGAAAAGGTCACCTTACAACAATTTTTTTAACCATGTAAAAGAAATATTAATGATGGACAAATAGAATATGTATGTAGCAAGTAGAAGAGAATGATTACAAAAAACTTAGATGCTCTTACAAACAGTTGGCATTGGTTCACTCTGCTTATTCAGTCTAGATAACAGAAATCTTCCACAAAAAATTAAAGCTCTGAAAAATCTGGTGAAATTTCCTTTTCTTAGCTGCAAGTGTGTGGTTGTATATGGTTTTAAAGTTTTAAAGCTATCAGATAATAACAGATGCGCAAAGATTTCCCTATGACCCTCTCTCTCACACATACAGACATACACCACCCAAATCAGATCCAAACCAGGTAGTCTGGGCAGAACAATGGGAAACAGAGAGCATCTGGTTCTTTAAAAGAAAACAAAATAAAACAAAAGACAAAAATCACACACAAAGTGGTTAAGTAACTGTTCCCTTCCCTCCTCCACTTTTTTTGGCAACTTGATTGAAATTCAAACTACAAAGCAGAGCTTTGGGGTGGGGAGCCTTGGGAGGAGAGGAAGGCAGAAAGGAGGAAGGAGATAACCTGTCCTACCAGCCCTGCATCCATCCCCTGCAAATGTCAACTGTGGGGAAGAGAAGCTGCACCTCACAGTGACCCAGGCAGTGTCTGGCTGGCACTAGGCACCCTCTCGGCCCAGCGCTTGGGTCACATCACGTCCTAACACTCAAGGCTGAGGGATGTGTTTGGAGGCACTTTTCCAAGACCAGGTCTCCTGCCTTTTCACACAGATAGTTTGTTGAGAGGAACTGGACAATGACTTCTCTGTGCAGGCATAAACCTTCTAAAATCAAGGAGGAACACCCAATGCCATCAATGGACTTTGATTCTACACTTGAGTGAGGTTTTTTGCTATTCAGTACGAACAGCATCTAGTACTTTTCTACTTCAAAAGTACTGGGCAATGAGTCACAGAATGAAAAAAATGTTGTGATTTATGTGGCCTATCTTGTACAGGCAATAATACAAAAGGTGTAAAAAATATATTATCGTTACCATTCCTGTTGTCATATTATTAAGAACAATCAAGAAGCCACTAGATTTCTTCATAACATCCCAGTACAATATCTTTGTCTGTAGAAAATACATAAATTGTAAAAGTAATTGAAACACTTGCAAGCAGGGAAGGCTCATGGATTATATGCTACCAGGGTCTGAAGCCACCTTCAGGTCTATGATTTTTCTTGTATCTTGTATTCCATACATCCAAATAAAAAGCAGTTTCAGTGAAAAATCAAAGGCCACTTTTGAAAAATTGGAAGTCAAAATGAGACAAAATGTTTCACACCACATACATACACGCAATTTTTACTGCCAGCGTAAGTATGTACAGAACCAGCCATTTACTCTACCCTTTTTATACCGCTTAGCTGTGTAAACTACTCAAAACTGGAGGGCTCATGTCACTTACACTGACATGCAAATCATTACTGCTTTGTCTGCCAGGAAATTTGTGTAAACCAATGCTGAGTTCAGGTTCATTATATTGACATTTTCACCAACACATAAATTGAAAGGTTACATTGTTGACATACCAGATGTTATGCAAACTGCTTTTCAAACCATGGTTTCCATACATCTCTATAAATAAATAAATTAGATGCTTACAAATGGCAAGTGAATCAGTATATGGTAAATCACCCATTTATATAAACATAGTGAAAACTACTGTGTGTAAACCCCATATTTCACACAATGTCAGAACCTCCTTTTTCACCCAGTACTTTTCATTTTCCTGAAAATAGCTGTCATCTATGTAAATGTTTTCCCTCAAGACCAACTGTTCCTCATAGTATGAACATTACACAGAAACCTGGGTGCCTGAATTAGCACATGGTGTTATCAATGGAGTTAAGCACCCAAGTGAGACTTAGGCTATGACACGTCTTGAAGGATTTGAGTTTATATATCTAAAAGAGTAGATTTGCATGTGCTAACTTTAGGCACACTCAAGTTTTTCATATGGATTTGCTCCAGTTTTGATTTAGCCTTAGGGTATTTTGACCCCCTCCTTTTGCATTTTTTTCCCTCTTGAATCATCTCTCATAACAAAAATAAGCAAAATGCTACTTGTCCAATGAGATCCTTGTTAGAGACTGGTTTTCCTTTTGTCATGATGCAAATCAGGACTGACCTTGCAATTACAGTCTCTATGAAGTACACATATGGTCCAGGATGAAATCACAAGGGTTAATAATGTGATTCTAAAACGGTGTTGCACTCTCTCAGTCTCAGGACCAAAACAAAGTGGGGCTGACCCCAGCTTAGCTTACCAAGGCCTTCAGGTGCCTCAGGCTCCGTTACTGCAGGAGAGAAAATGGAGTTTGGTCCTAATTCATCAAGGTCTCCCACTGTAATCGTTACTTCTCTAGCAGTCCCCTGCAGTGCCAGTCCTTTCTTGCCATGCCCAGTTTCCAATGTATGAATTTATTATGGTGTAAATCAGGGCAAACCAGATTAATTCCCTAAATCTCCAGTTGCAGAGAAAAGAGATTTCTTGGAATGATGGTGATGACTTCTGCCAGTTGCCTCATCTCCTAATCAAAGAAATGTCATAACAAATCAGCTTTTCTGTAGTACCTTATATACATTCAACATACAGATGCAAAATGGTTTCAATACACTCCAAAAGGCTCCTCCAAGCTGGAAGACGCCTTGATCAATTCAGACCCTTCTCAACCAGCTGTGACACAGGACTGTGTCTTTCCCACTTTATAATTCTTTGCTGAGTGCTCATACTGAAATTGTTTCATAACCACATGAATTTGGAGTTTTCATTTCACCCTTGGAAGAAATGTAGAGTCTGGCACAGTGACAAGTATAACAGTGTGTAAAAGCACAATTAACTTCTGCTCCCACCCCATTTTTTTTTTTATTTCTAAGGAAGCTCTGAAATTTCAGAGTGATTGTTTTCATTTCAGAGCCAGCAGCCCATGATCTCTCCACTTCATCAACAAAGCCATACACAGACAGCGTGCTTGGGCACTGGCATGAGCACCCTGTCCTGCCACGGCAGGAGAGGTCGCAGCACACAGCACACTCTGCCTCTTCCCCAGCAGCTACAGGCTTCCTCACTGAGAGAAGCAGTCATTAAAAAGGCTAAGTGGAGTTACATGTGACACTAACAGAGTTAGGCACTATAATCTCTAAGTTTTTTCCTAGTAAAATCAACTTTTCATTTCAAAACATGCATTTGTTTATATGTAACAAGTAACGCCTTAGAGACTAAAGATCAAACAAAGGTTTTCAATGTAATTAAGTGAGAAGAAACGAAAAGATGCTGAAGTTATTTCTTTGCCAAATATTTTGAGATGTTTAATTCTTAACTCATCTTGGTAAAAGAAAGATGGCTGAAAAGAAAACAGTTTCAGGCACTCTGTGCTTGCCCAGTGAAGTGGTAGAGTCAACATCCCTGGAGGTGTTTAAAAAACAGGCAGATGTGGCACCTCAAGACATGGTCTAGAGATTAGGGAGATATTGGACAAAGGTTAGGCTAGATGATCCTAGAGGTCTTTTCCAACCTAAATGATTCTGTGATTCTATTCCAGTGCTGCAAATGTTTAGGAACTTTCACATCTACTCTCTTTCCAAAGGTACCATGCATGAGCAAAGTTAATTGTAGATGTTTTCAGAACATTGATTGATTGGTTTTTGAGTCCAAAACATTTTTTATTAGTTTGAGAATGTTGAATGAGCAAGACTGAGGTTCTTTGTGCGGAATGGGGATGCTGTATCACACCATTGCTTTGAACTTGGTTCTCTGATGACTTCAGTCTACTGCCACTCGCTTCCCTGATATCTCCGAGTGACACCATATGGACTATCTCACTTGCATTTCACCTTCTTCCTGATGAGAGTAGACCCTCAAAACTCTGTGTTGATCTTCCAATATACCTAAGCAACTGTCTATTTTCCTTTTTGTCATCCTTTTACTGACCTTTCTTTGGCAGTTACATGTAGATATCTCACTAGCAACTGGTGCTAGCACAGATCAGAGGTGCTTTCAGATTTAATCACCCCAGGCTCCAATAATCTCGAGTCAAAAAAAGCCCTACAGAGTTCATCTGTCTTAAATTCTCTTAAAGTTCATTTTAGATATCCATCATGCTTGCCACTTCTAAGAGAAAACAGTTTAAAACCAATATCAAGCAGACTGTCACTTCAGAACCACCATCACTTGGATCATAGATGGCACAAGGCACCAGCCAGGTATCATATTTCCAGCAGCATTCAATAGCATTACATATGCTTTTCCTTTACTACCAACACCATAAAGACATTCTGCCAGACACAATCATCTGTATCTAGCCTGGCAATTTAGAAGCTATCCTAAGCGCATGTTCTGAACAGCCTGGCTGTTAAAAGAGGAACAGCCAGCTGCAGCAATGGATAAAATTGCATCTAAAAGCAGAACAAAACAACACCACGCCAAACCATTGCTAGTTCTCTTTCACAAGCCTGTGCCCAGATTTGTGCTGGGTTTTAAAATGCTCTTTAAATAACTAGATAAATAAATAAAAGTATTCTGCCACTCCTGACAGTTGCAAGAGTCACAAATTAAAAGCAACACACACTTATGTTCACAGGAAAGGCAAAAGAGACTGAGTAGGTTTTATACTATGAGGCTTTGCTCTGCAGATTCTGATTATTTTTTTTAAGTCTTGATTGTTCATTTTTAATGAAGTTCTAATGAAACACCCTCAAGCTCTGCAGTGGTTTGCATCTATGCAAGGCAGTATGTTTTGTTTCGCAAGTAGCATTAGAGATAAGAGAGGGCTCATGCCCTGGTTTTACAAGGCTGTAAGAGGCACTTAGGGGCCGTACAGTCCCCTGCTTGGCTGCCTAAGGCCTACTCTGGTCATTAAATAATGTGAAAGTCTTATAATAACAGCTGGTGACTGATGTATTCCCTTTGTACAAATGTTTTACATTTGTCATTGCAGAGACAGCCCTGCTCTCCTAAAGGCTGCATCTTGCCCAGAGATTTTTTTTTATTTATTTACTCAAAACTACACTGTTAAAAATCACCGTTTTCCATCACAACGAGAGTTTACATTCTGTGGTAACTATAAATAAAAAAGATACTAAGGATACTAAGGTAAGGTAAAACATCTTAAGCAGGAAAAAAGGGTTGGAAAGGTGTTAAAGAAGCTCTTTCCTTAAACTACTTTGAACTACGGTTTCCAAGCAAATACTTCCTTAGTTTGGAAAAGAAAAATAACCCCACAGTTTTGTGTGAAGCAGCAAAAAAAACCCAAAAAAAAGCAGTACATTGGGCACTTAGATGCACCACAACTACTGAAGTTCTCTCGTGAAAGTCACAACTGAGCTCTGTCAGATACTGACTTTCTGCTTTCCAGATACTTGTGTCCATTTTTGTCATATTTCATAGTTTCAGTAGATGAATTGTACATGAGAATCACTCACACCAAACATGTTTCACTGTTGATTCAGTGCCACTGTCCTCTTCTTAAAGAAATAATTTTGCATTCTTGGATGTCCCAGGACATCTGTGGGTGATCCTAGGCAAATGGAAAATTATTTCACTGAACAACTTCTCCAGATGAGTTTGTGACTTACATAGCGAAACAAAACCTGATAGTGAGCATGAACCTGGACTTGACCCGAAGTTCCTAGTGAAGTACCAGCAGCCTCCTTGTTCTAAAGTAATTTTAATTGATCATCTCCCATTCTTTGTAGTCATTTATCTCTTTTTTACTGGCCTCTTTCCAAGTAAAGGTCCAAGCATTAATCTTGCTTCTACCACTTTAACTGTCTTTCCCCATTTGCAAGGAGAAACAAATATGAATATATGCTCTGCAAGTGGGAGGGACTATTCTTTCTTACTTTGGGAACAGATGGATAGACGTCTTTTTCCATTGTATGCGAACATGAACACTTACTATAGAGAGTATCTGAGAGAGTATCACAGAATTGCAGAACGGTAGGGACCTCTGGGAATCATCTTGTCCAACCCCTCCTGCTCAAGCAGGTTCAGAGTAGGTTGCCCAGGATTGTGTCCAGGCAGGTCTTGAATGTCTCCAGAGAAGGACACACTACAACCTGTCTGGGCCGCCTGTTCCAGTGCTCCTTCATGCTCACAGTAAAGAAATTTTTCCTCATGTTCCAGTTTGTGCCCCTTGCCACTTGTCAGTGGGCACCACTGACAAGAGTCTGGTCCCATCCTCTTGACCACTGCTCTTTAGAAATTGATAAAGAATTGATAAGATCCTCTCTCAGCCTTCTCTCCTCCAGGCTAAAGAGCCCTTCCTCATCATAGAGATGCTCCTGTCTCTTCAGCATCTTTGGAGCTTCCACTGGACTCTCTCCAGTAGTTCCTTGTCTCTCGTGAACTGGGGAGCCCAGAACTGGACACAATACTCCAGATGTGGTCTCTAGAGCTGAGTAGAGAGGGAAAAGAACTTCCTTTGACCTGCTGGCCACACTCTTTTTAATGTGCCCTAGGAGGCCTTTGTCCTCCTCGGACATGAGATCACATTGTTGTCCCATGGTTAACCTGTTGTCTACCAGGACTCCTGGGTCCTTCTCTATGGAGCTGCTTTCCATCAGGTCAACCCCTAAGCTGTCCTGGTGCAGGGGGTTATTCCATTATATATTTCAGCAATTCAGTCAATGCTGCCTTAGATAAAACAAACCCATGCAGAAATAGGAAGCACATTGTCCTATGTCTCTTGCAGCATAGACTCCAAGTTCAATTACACCTGTGTTTTCCTCAGACTGCCTTTCTGGCAATATTACAGACAGTTCTAGGTTATAAACCCTTAGAATGTCAAGAAGTCCAAGCAACAGAGATGATGATACCATTTTCCTATGTGTACAAGTCATGTCAGAGTCAAGCGATATTACAGCCATTGCCTTGAGTGAAGCCATGTGCTGTCTTTAGTAGTGTCTGTAAGAGCTTATATAGGGAAGAAGAGCCAAAACTGATGTCTTGATCTGATCAAAATGTTATAGCAAAGTTTTTGCTAAAATCTCATTTCTGATCAACCAAAATATTCCCCAGCTCTGTTCTAGTTTCTGCAAAATCTAGTGGTTTAAAATAACCATCTCAACAAATAAAAAACGTTCAAAAACCATTTAAATGTTAAGGTTTCAAATTTTCAGAAGGAAGTATCTGCATTTACCTTTAACAATTTTTAAATTATTTCAATTTTTGTGAGTTTTTACTTAAAGCTTAGAGAACATTAAATTAACATAAACAATTAAATGAACAAAAATGAAACAAGATTTCTCATTCAACCCAAGAAGGAAGTCTGACAGCTTTTCAGTTCACACACTTTTAAAGACAGATTGTTTTGAATACACTCAAAAGTTCTTTACAAATATTTTTGCTGCATGTTTTCATAATAGTCAGAAAACAAAAATAGTCCATTATTCACATAGCTTTGCCAGTAAGCTCCATGACTGCGAAGGACACAGACTCACGTGGCCTCCAGCAGCTGTATTCCATCTAATTCTCCTAGTTCAATTTTGGTTTCCTATTGGTTTGGCAGCCCTGAGTGTCCAGAATATCTCGTGGATAACATTAGGCACGAGAACATAGGTAGAATTTAGGCTGCCTCAAAACAGCCTTGAACTAATGGGAATTTTCCATCTGCTGCTGGCCTTCCAGGAATAGTGCCACTCTAACCTATGGCTTTCTTCCCTTCATCTAGGATTGTGTTTAACTGGCACACTTAGGCTCTGCAAATGTCATTAAAATGCATATATGTATCACAACTTCTCAAAAGAGAAGTGCACCAAGGAAGAAGAAACCGAGGATTGATGAGTCAACTAAATTCTGAGGAAGTGAGTGATGAGATGGGATGCTGTGGTGGCAAGAGGACATGTGATTCATAGGAAAGTCACGTGAAATATAAACACGTGATCCAATGTTCTCTGGCATATCTGGGGAACCTAAGTACCACAGAGGTACCACCAGCAGGAAACTCTGCTAGATGGGTGTGGTGACCTCTTCCCTGGAATACAGCAGGGTGTTATACATGAGAGACTGAAGAGGAACTAAACATAACCCTGTAAAATTTGTGCTTTCTCATAAACTTTTTCTAATGTTGCAGTTATAAATTGAAGCTCAACAGTGGAGCTTTCTTTTGTGACTTACATTCAATATCTATTATCATCATCATTTGGTCCCAAATTGTGAGCTCCTTTGGAATAAGGACTGTTGTAACAATGATTCAAATCATGCTCTGCCCAAGGAGCCTGATATCTAAATGTAGGACAAGAGAGAGATGGAGACAAACAAACAATGAATAAAAGAGATCTGTGCAAGGACTCTGATAAGCAATAGCCTCATCAGCACATCATGTTCCCTTGCATTGCCAGGTTCCTTTTGAAGGCATTGTGGCAGAGGAAAACTTTATTCTATTAATCCAAAAATAAGATATATTTTGAATGTTTTGTTATAAATTTGATCAGTCGCATGATCTCTGGAATGAGAATAAACATAGGCTATCCTAACACACAAATAACTCATTGGATATTCATCTTCTAGCTGTTTTTCCCAAACAGTTTTATAATCTACACGCACACATGTAATTTAATTGTATGTTTTAGATGAAGTGGCATTTATGGTGTGCCTTAGCCTCATTATGAAAACACATTTTCTGGATAGATGAGGCACTTTTATAAAAATGAAATTTTACTACTTGTAGACATTATCTTCTAACCGTTTCTGGCTTGTGAGATTACAGGGATCAGGTCTGTGCTGCCCTTACTGCACTAGGAAGAAAAGATCTTTCATATACGAAAATAGGTTGAATTAAGGAAATTGACAAAGAACTATAAATGACACTGTCAAAAAGTTATTTCTAAGATTATCCAGCTCAAACTAAATTTGGTGGAAATACTGCAAATAACATCAGTAGAGGTAAGTCCTAATTATAGCACAGATGGCTTGTAAAATGGATGCTCTGGCATATTTTATTTACATGGCAGAACTGTAATTTTTTAATTCTTTGAGATATTTGTATACAAAGTCCAGTTAAAGTGAAGGCTCTGTCTCTATCTGAATTACCACTAGCATTTGATGTGACTCGGTCTGTGTTCCCGTACACAAGAAGGACTGATACACTGGCCAGTGTATAGAGGAAGGCGTCGATTTAATCTGTTAATCATCTTTCTCTTCCAAGTCTAGAGTGGAATTACAGGGAAGGAAATGAGGCAAGCCTCAGTTCAGCTTGCTAGCAAGGGCATCTAAGGCTGTGTGGGGTAGGAGATGGGAAGGCAAAAAGGTCTCCTGATGTTAAATGGTCACCAGCAAATTACTGGCCTTCCTCAAACTGGAGGAAGCTGGGAGGAGCATGATTCCAAGAGATACCAAAATTCCCGCTCAAATTAACCAAATGATAATGCAGTTGAGGTGCTACCTATTGGACTGGGTGATACCTGTGGGCGTAACCTAGTGCAGAGAAATGCAAAGACGTATCATATTTTAAAATTTAATCTGTAGACAGATATAGTTCTGAAAACCTCCATCTGGCACTACAGTGTGTAGGAGGCTATTTTTACAAAGGCCAGGTAAGGACAATGGCTCACACCCATAATGGAACCTCTCTAGTACCATGCCAATTACGAGAGATTTTTGTTTAATTCTTCACAACCTGTAGCTTAGGACATTAAGCCATTTTCCTCTAGGTAACTTCTTCAAATCAGGTTTTGAGTAACAGGAGGGAAAACCTTAGTTCCTTTGAGGGTGACAGAGCCCTGGCCCAAGCTGTCAGAGAGGTTGTGGAGTCTCCTTCTCTGGAGATATTCCAAACCTGCCTGGACATGATCCTGAGCAACCTGCTCTGAGTGAACCTGCTTTAGTAGGGGGTTTGGATGAGATGATCCCCAGAGGTCCTTTTCAACCTCTACCATTCTGTGATTCTGTGAATTAATGTTTTTACCATCTAACAAGGGTTCAGTGGCTGATATAAGTTGTCTGCTGCATTGAATCAGATCTCATTTAGGAAACCTTTAATAACTTATGTAGATGCCTGTGCTAAGAGATCTACCAGCACAGCAATTTAAGTGCAGTGCCAGCAGTGCTATACCACCAACGTTGCCCAAAGCAGGCTAGAAAATAATTGTCTGACCACTGCTTCCCTCGGGACCACCAGGGAAATGAGTTGTATCTCATGAGCTTCTCAATCAGCAGAAATTGGAATAAAAATACATAAAACAGCTGGTGGTCTCAACTGTGTTTCTTGTGGGCAGTCACCCATGTTGCAAAGGGTCTCCCTGTGATGGGCACTAATTGCTCTCCCTTGCTAAAGGCCTTAGTCAAGAAGTCGGAAGTGAAATTACAACAGAGAGTAAAGGTCAGGATGACAAAAGCATTTAGACGCCTTGCCCCAGACGCAGACCCTGAACTTCCATCAGAACAAATGGAAATGTTGGTCCCCTTGTAGGAATTGCAACCTGGACTCACCTGGCCCATATTTAATCACTACAGCCATAATCAAAATGCTGCTGTTTCAGGTTTTTCTACAAAGGAGGAAGAAGGGCATCTCCAGAAGCCAGATGAGAGCTTCTGTGGGACACTTGGCTCCCCCACAGGTGCCCATCTCATGCATCAACCACAAAGAAAGATCAGCATGACTCTCAGAAAAGTGCTCAATCTGGTACGTCCTGAATCTTAGGCATGTGTATCTAAGCCAGTCTCTGGACTAACGCTGATCATAGGACCTCTCTCACCTCATCCTAGTCATTAATACACCCATACAGTTTAAGCTGGTTTTCCTCACTGTCCCTCTGAGGAATCATCTCTCCATTGATCTAGAGGGACCCTTCACTTAAATTTGAGGCTTTGAGCTTCTGCAAACTGGACTCCTCTGCATGCTCTGTGCAACATGATGATCTTTACAGCTGTTGCCAGGTTGGAGATGAAGATCTTCAATTTTGAATTTGAGTTCCTTATTTCTGAATCAAGCATTAGTGACTTATTGTGGGTATTGGCAGGTAGCAGGCTGAAAGAGCTACATGCAGTCTGCCATGAAATTAATGCAGAAGCATCTAAAGCAATGTGAAAAAGCAGTTCTGAAACTGCTCCTTTTGGAAGAGACTAGCTGAAAAGGATAGGCAGAGATTGTCACAAAGGTTAGCTCCCTAATCAGAAAGAAGGTCACTGAGTGCTTGCCATAAACAATACATTTGTGGTTATGCAAACATTGTAGGCACGGTTTCTAATACAAATTAAGTATTTTCATTGCTAGTAAGTTCAGTGCAAATACATGCCTTTTTCAGTAAAAAATTGTTAGTTTTAATTGAATTTCTAATCTTATTTTCATTAATTAGTAAACATCTTTGCTTATGAAATTGGGATTTTAAAAAAAAACAATTGTAGAAAATATAATCTCTCCATGTTTATATTTATACTCTGAGGTCCAGGTTTATCTAAGAGTAGACCTTAGATATTCATCTCATTGCAGAGATATCCTCAAATCCTTAATTCTAAGAAGGTCCTGGTAACTAGAAACTTGCTCCCTCATAGAAAGCTGGTAGAAGGTTCTCAGGAAAGATGTTGTGAAGTGGTACATACCTGGTGGGAAGAAAGTGGTATCTGGTATGTGACCAGTTAGTACTTGCTGCAGCTTTTCCCATGACAGGCATAATACTGGGTCTTATTCTTCTGTGTGTTTCTTGCAGGAGTAATCTAAGTGGCAAATCTTCAGGCATGCAAACTTACAAACAGGGTATGTCATGCAGAATGTCAGAGGACATATTCTAGAGGCTACAAAGAAACAGAAAAGAGAATTAGATGAAACCTAAACATTCTGATTATACAAGACAAAACTGGTAAGATGGGGGTTCATTGAAATAAAATTAATATTTCTAAGAAAGTATCTGGTTTTAGTGGGAATTATTTTCCTTTGTGGTATTTCAATGCTCAGAAATGTCAAATGTTTCAAAAGCCACCACTTCAAAACAAATAGTGGGGTTTCAGTGGAAGATATGTTGGTGGTTATCAGTGGAAGAATGATGTTTTTTCACTTGAACATCACTGATGCTTTCAAAGCTTCAAAGTCTTACCCAACTCTACTTACTACTCCTAAAAGGACACTAGAAAGGAAAGAGGAACAATCTTAGCAGAGCCAATGGGGTTTAGGATGACAGAAGCAACTTGATGGTGATAGGAAAGCTGAGTTTGTGTAGTAACGGCTCTGATCTGAACGGCAATGTTCAACCTTGTCTCCTTCTTAACTTCAGCTTGGAGCAAGTGTCAGATCCTGATGTAAACTTTGCCATCTGTGTTATTCTATTAACTGAAAGGGAAAGGGATTAGCATGTGTACTTGTCATGTCTTTTGACCCGTTGCATACTGAAACCAAAGGTAATGTTAAAACAAACAGGATTCTTCCACCTCTGCCAGGACAAGCAGGGCACGGTGGTGGTGTTTTGTTAAAAGAAAAGAAAGCCAGATCACGTAAAACAAAGTATGGACCCTGTGCAAAAATAAATCTTGGAAGATGAAGATTTCCAAAGGGTATACCTTAAACAGGGCGAGAGAGAGAGAGAGAAAACATTTGAGAGGAAAGTTCCCTTCCCTGCCAAGCACCAGATGGAGGGCCTTCCCACGGAAATAGCTGCAGAAGACAGATTGCTGACAGAAACCACTGCCAAGTGAAGGAGGTCCCACTCACTGTGCTGGTAAAAGCTTAGTGGACGAATACTCTGATTAAAACACTTGCTCCAGAGAAGGAGGGTGTGATGGAGTGTGCTTGTACTCCCAAAAGGAGTGCACGTTTTGCAAGGTTGATGTGCTTGGGGCTTCATTCCAGAACTCCTCTTTTCATATGGATTCTTCTTCTTCCCTCATTGTAATTTTATACAGCACATGTGCACACACAGAGGCATGCATAATGGCAATAATAATCTGCTTTTCCTCTCCTTTCCCCTGCATTTTATTTCCACAAGGCCTTTACTGTGACTGGGACAAGATGAAGTGTTGGATGCTGACACCAATAGAGAACACATTTGGGGATAGAGGGTTTAATGAAGCTAGGCACCAAAAAGCTCCTTTTCAAATGTTTCAGTTAACTTGGCACTAAATTATTCATAGAAAAAGAAATTGAAGGCTTTCCACTCCTGTTTTTTCCTAGAGGTTTCTGGTTCCTTTCTAAAAATCCATAGGAGTGTACGCTCTTTGTCAAAGACGAAAACAAATTCAGCACCTCCAGTATGATTCAGTCAGTTCAGCAATGGGAAAAAAGGCAGTATTGCTATCCTAGAAAGCCAAATGAATGGGGCAGGATGACCTGGGTACACTGTACTCAGGAAACAGGCCCTTCCAAGAAGGCCAAGCAGGTACCCCCTGATGTTCCCAACCTTTGAATAAGAGCCATTATATTACAGTTATTGCCAAGGCTTGAGCATCTGATGTCAATAGAATAGACAGTTAATACAAAACATTAACCACAACAGAAATTCAGTTCCACTTTTGGATCATTTTCCCTCCTCACAGTGCAAGAAAGGTATCAGCAATTAGATTGAGTTCAGTAGTGAACTATCAAGATAGCTGAACACAAGAGGAGAGGCTGAAGGAGATGAATTTATTCAACCTGAAGAGGAGCAATGTTAAAGGAAGGGATCTAATTGGTGCCTGCTACTAGCTGATAGATCGCTACAAAAAAGATAAGAGTCCAACTTTTCTCAGATGCACAGTGAAGGGATGAGAGGCAAGGATCACAAACTGCAGGAAGACAAATGCCAGCTTCATTAAATAATAAAAAGGAGGACAGTTAAGTTCTACAACAGGTTGCACAGAAAGATGGTAAAACACCTAACCTTGCAGATTTTTAAAATGTGACAGAACATGGCCCTGAGAAACATTAGCTACCTTTGAAGCTGGCCCTCTTTCAAGTAGGGGCCAGATGATCTACAAATGCCAGTTCCAATCTTAACTAGTCCATGAGTCTGAGAATACCAATTGCATTTTTTGCAGTGGTACAGACAGTCACTTTCAGAAATCCCAATCTCCTATCTCAGTCATAATGTCCTACTCTAAAGGAAAACTCTTTCTTGTACTCCTACAATCTGGAAGACAGAATAAAGTGCTGTTGAAAATACACTCTGCACCACCTGCCATTTGTGCCTTCATGGCAGGGCTTTTGAGTTTCTGTGAGCATCATCATCATCGTCATCATCACCTATGACAAACAGGCCACAGCTCTCCCATTGTGGAAGAAGGCAGTGTTGTTCTGGGAGCTACACAAACACACAGCACCATTTATGGGTGACCAGGACCAGTTCTGCACTGTCCCAATCTCTGTCGTCTCAGGAAGTGAATAAATCTCACTCCCTCCCTCGCTGTCAGTAAGCCAGGGACAAGAAGCAGCCTTGTTAGCTTAGTTCACATGTCTCCAGAAAACGGTGTAACAACACTGACAAAAGAAATTCCCTTAAAACCAATGTATCTGTTCTCACTGGCAGAGTCATAGCAGTAGAGTCTGTAAACATGGCAACTAAGGATGACACACAACTTTCCTGCGGTGACAATTAGCAGTATCAAAATGAATTAACCTCTATGTGACAAAGAGGAATATCATGATTTCCCCTTGACCTTGGTCTTTTTGGTAGGAAATATTTCCCCATGCTTTGGGGAAAGTATTAGGCAAACTTGGGTTGAAGCTGTAAGGAAACCCAAGGGAGATGGGGCATGGAGTGCAATGGGCAACACTGAGCTACTCCTGTGTTGCATGGACCAAATGAGATCACAGAGACCACTGCTGGGATTCCTCATCACTGATAATGGTATTCCCAGAGCATGTATTAACCCCTCTCAGAACAGACTACTGAACCAAAGTTTATGGCAGGCTGTTATAATAAATGCAACCATTTCAGTGCAGTGATTGGGAATGTTTACAGGGTATAATTCTTGGATAAACAAAGATGGCACTTTCAGGAGGCCATGTGGCATGGGTGACTGCTTTGCTGAAAGACAGAACAAGATAAGAGCCCTCACACTTCACCAGGCTTACTCTTTTCCCTTTACAGGACTGGAAGGGTCCAGGCTGACAGCACAAGACAACATTATTCCAATTTCTCTCATACAACACCATTACTGTCTCATTTTCTTCTCAGCTCTTGAATCATCTTTACTGACTTTGTCTTACAGCAGCACATAACTGCCCCATCCACAGGCCAAGGCTGCCACGTGTTGTGCAGGCATAGAATGAAACCTTGACACCAGTTCCATGGTGCCTTAAAGACTGTCCTTCCAGCACAGATGTATATAGTGGTATTTGTACACCCTGACAGTCTGATATGTCTAAAATTGTATTTCTGAAGGCAATTATCTAACTGCATTGTATACATATTAACTGTATTCCCAAACATGGAGTCTTAACAGTATCTGTGCAGAAGTTTCTGGATTTATCTATCTCTGAGCTTAGATACTAGGTCTTACTACCTGAGGTCATATGTGAAGCTGCCTGGGTTCTGGGTCTGATATCCACAAAACCAGACTGCCCTTTTTAATCACATAATTAATATATGCTTTTGTATAGATATGTATAATAATATATGTGTAAGTGTGCATGCATCTATATACAGAGATGTGCATAAATATGTGAAGTGCGTACTACCAGATAAAGAGGAGAGAAAAAAACGCATCAGGGCACTGTTTTACATTACGAATTTGCAGTCTCCTGATATGGACAGACAATCTATGCTCTGCCCTGGATTATTCAATCTATGTACCAAGTCATTGGCTTTAAAAAGACTACTGGTTTGCACAACAGAACTTATAGTACTGCTTGGCAGCTTTCCACTCTAGTTCTCTACTGGCCAAATAATCTACCTAATGCATTTTAAGTCTTAATTAGATTTTTCTTACAATTTTTTTTCTGTCTGAAAAGAACATTAGTTTAGTATTTATAGCCCTCTTGGTGGTGTTCTGACACCAAAATGCCAATATTCCCACTACCAGGCACTGCCAAGTCTTAAGGATGAACACACCTACACGTACCACAAAGAGGCACGCACACACACAACCCATAGCCCTGAGTGCTCTGATATGCCAAGAGAGACCTGATGATGATTTGTCCTTATTTTAGCAGTAATGAAGTAAAAGGAAAACATGATATTGGACATTTTCATACCACAAACATTTCTATTTACTTACGTAATGTTGCAGTTTTATGAATTAGAATCTTTCAATATTTTTTTCATAGTCTATTTAATTTAACCACAATATATGTCTACAAATTCTCACTAATAATTTTTTATAATCTGATTTTCTTTCATAGCTGATGGGGGTCTAAGATCTGTACAGGCTAGTGACATCTCTGGTATGAATATCTGCATTTTTTTCTAGTTTAGAACAGGCAACCAAAAGCAGCACCATTGCTCAAGCTTTTGGCAAAGTTATAGACTTTTCTTACATGGAGAAATTTGGATCAAGTTTCTCTATAATACAAGAAGGAATAGTGGATGACATTTGTAGGATCTCACCGGTGAAAAAAAGGGTTTTTAACCTAAGTTGTGGAGGACAGCAAACTGCAAATCACCCACTGGCTTCAGTGGAGTTGGGGGCAATATATCCTTTGATTAGCCAAGTGATAGAAGTCTTGTTCATACTTATCTTCTCTAATTTCATTCATTACTTGCCAGCCACTGGGTACATCTAAACTCGGCAAGATACTGTCCCGGTTAGTCCCCACCCTCCCATCTGTCAGTGCTATTCACACAGTTGCTATGAATTTTGGTTTACATTATGTAGCTTAACCTCCACTGTAAGTAAAGAGAAACCAGACCAGTATCAAAAATTTCAAGTTTGTCTACATTATGGAGATGTTGGTGTGAATGAGCATATCAGGATCTGGTCCTCGTAATAGAAAAATAAGATTCAGTATCAGTTTCAGTTTTGAACCATGGTTCATCAGAATCTAGGTGTCCACTGATCGCTGTCACTTTGCTTATTCCCTCATGGTAATAAAGTCCCTCTATACTAACACAAATCCACAAAGCAGTCTTCAAAAGGGAAAAAAAAGAGAAAATCAAGCTAAATCAACTCTCAAATTCCCATGTAAACTGGGTTTAAGAGTGGAAAATTTCTTTTACCTATTCTTTGGGTGGTACAAAAAACTAAAATTCCTATAGCCCTGCTTCCCTGGGCCAAGTCAAACAAGGATATTGTCCTTTTAATGTCTTAAAGGCTCTGTTTTCTTGTAATGCCAAATGCAATATTTTTTTGAAAACACTACACCAGAAGTTTCCCAGCTGAGAAAACAGGCTGGTGAAAAATGGTTTCAGAAAACGAAATAAACCATGCAAAAGCTGTTCAGGGTGTGTGTATGAAATGAACATCTGGATTTGGCTTGTTAAACTGCTCCTTTTTTTCTCCCTCTCCCCCCTCCTTTTTCTTTTTCTCACAGCTGTTCGAAAGAGTCCTAAGGGCAAAGAGACAGGTCAATGGACTGGGTTACACCTTTTTTTCTTTTTCTTTTTTTCAAACTTCTTTGCACCTACGCAAGGAATCCAGGCCACATGTGTGTTTAATAAGTAGGCACAAACACTAGAGAGAAAAAAAAATATCTCAATTCCTGTTGGTTCTTAGGAGAGACACTGAAGGAAAAATAAACTCCAGATTTCAAATTTTCTCTCTCTCTCAAAAAAAGAAAACTTATGGTTCCAATAAAATATTTCTTTAAAAACCCAGTGGATTAGTATTTTTGTTTTAAATCAAGGTCTTTGCAAAGCGTATCTTTTTCTCTGTACTTTTAGAGAGTAATAACAATGGGTTAATCTCTTACCTGCTGGAGCAAGAGGAAATTATAAAATGCCAATGGCCTGGGTTCACTGAACTGTGTCTTCCTATATCACAAAATAGATACATACGTTGATATTGAATGGGTTCATGTTTGATTTCAGGCTGCAACTTCCTCAGCTTCAACACTCCAGAAACAAAACAGAGAACAAAAGGAACTGAGAAATTATTTGGAGATGATATTTTCTGAGAAATAGATGATTCGTCTTTTCCTATTGGCACAACATCCCCTGGCAGTGCTAAAGCGATGGCCAAGAGCAGAGAGAGCATCTTCCAGCTACGACAGGCTTCAGCAACTTGCTCCCGGCAGACTTTTAAGAAGCTCTCTCATGCGGCTCGTCCAGACACAGGGTCTGAGGGTTGCCTTGGGTCTGACCCTTCTCTTGGATCATGGCTCAAATGTCCATACTACATATTCCAGCCAACAACCAGGGCTGCTAAGCTAGCTCTAGTCCACTGATGTTTACCTGCATGAAAATACCCCATTCCCTTTGAAATACAACCACGTGGCACTGTACCTTTGTATATGAACATGGAGACCACCAAGAAGCAAGGCCACCAAACCTGAGCAGACGCTAACAATTACTATAAGCAAAACCACCCTATTTAAAGCTCTATTTCCTGTCCAGCTATTAAGAAATTCTGTGCTCCCTGTGCTCATCTACACCCAATGCACAGATTTCCAGCTTAGACAGAAGTACTGCACTTGTGTGTAGAACTACGTAGATATACACCTGCTGCTGCTTATAGGTTCTGCACACACAGATGCAAGAGTTGGTGACCCTTGTAGTAGCCATCCTGAACCGTGACTATTTACTCCACCTTCTACTGTTGCTGCTCTGAGTTCTGCTTGGGGCTGGTCACAATATTGCAGTCCAGTAAGTAAAAAATAAGACCCCAGATCCTTGAGTTTATTTGGAGAATCTTACTTTGGCTAGAAAATTGGTATTGAAAATAAAATATCTGAGTAAAAGCCCTTTGAAAAACACAAGACCTAGTGCCAGTAAAGAAGCTCTATTCCTTAACATTAATGCTATTAACTCAGGCAACACAGTGATTTTTTTCTGGAAAAAGCATTTGCACAGTATCCTCCAATGAAAAGCCAGTTTGTCAATAGATGTTGCATGTAGAGACCAGATTAAACACACAGCAATAGTGTTGAGCTTTGGGAAGGTCTACCCAATGCTGTCTGGTGATGTGATGACCTATGTAAATGCTAGCAAAAAACCAAATGTTAACAACAAATAAAGAGTACATAGAAAAAAAGACCCCACTCCAATCCCAGCACTTGCCTGCCTGCCTATCCCATGTCTGTATGGGATCCATGACAAGCAGACAAGTCAAAGTCTGAAATACAAACTTGCCCTGTCTTAAAGTCAATCCAATGATGGTTTTAGGGAACAACATTTGGTCAGCGAGGAACTAATTTGCCCATATTTTCCAAGCTCATATCTGCTTCCATAGGGGTGAAAGACAGATTTAACTCCAAATCCAGCTGCAGGTAAAGCGAATTCCCCTTCTCTTTTCTCCTCCCTCTCTTTTATAAAAGACCATGAGAAGAGCATGGCAGTGAATATTATTTATGGAGCACCTAATAAAAATGCTATGGGGAAATAATTACTGGAAACATCTGACTGTGTGACTGTAAATGCCTCAGCCCCAGTGCTCTGATTTAATGGACCGCTGCTTCAGTCTGTTATGCCTTGTGCTACTGACTTCAAGCCCCCCTGCCCTCCTATTAAACCACTCACATCGCTGGTAGATCAGGACTTTATGCTGCAAGGTTTGTGGCAACTTTCCAGAGAGGTATAATGTCGGCAGGGGTGACTCTGTGTTCACAGGGAGGCCCGGAGCCAGCCCTTCGAGAGAAAAAGGGCTTCATGAAGAAATCACAGTGAAAACCTGGAGGTTTTGTGGTTCTGGGACTGAATAATGTTTCATAATCCAGAATTATGAAACATTTAGGTATTTCTGAAATATGAAAATATGAAATAGTTATGTATTTCTGAATGACATTGGTTAGATGTAAACTCTTCCTTCTTTATTTTCCACCCATTTATCATTCACAAACCACCAAAGCGTTTCTTAGTTTTGACTAGTTTTTTCTATTTTAAATATCCCTTTGTGATCTCCTGAACCCAGTAGTACAAAGCCATGCAGCCTCCCTGCACAAAGGGCACTTTTCATGAGAATTACTCATGTGCCTTCCACCTTTTCACAGATTGATGCAAAAATGTTAAAATTCACAAAACACCTTGCAAGGGATACAAAAAACACAAGGATTTGAAGTTCCTGCTTTAATTTTCAAAAACAGTCCTGAAGAAAGACTGGAGGGCTATCATTTAACTACTGCTGCTGACTTGCTAAATGAAGAGGAGACAGTAAAAGGCAGCTCACTTCTACACTGACAGCAAGAAGAAAATCATATCCACTCTTTCTGAACCCAGCAGTTAGCACACTTTTTCTCTTTTTTTTTTTTTTTATTGCTCATTTTAGTGTAATATTTAAGTTGGAACTAAAACAGACCATGGAACATTATATCACTACCAAATGCAAATTTACCTACATATCTGAACTAAATTTTCTCCTACATGTACAAAGCAAAATTCTACCATTTGAACTGTGAGCTCCTACTGCATTTAATGGGAGGCAGCAAACTCCAGACATTACTTGGAATATACATGCACTTATCTTGTTGTTACAGGTCTCCCTCGCAGAACTAAAAGAGAGCTTTAGTACCAGACAGTATCTCTCTGGGGTCGTACCCAAAGAATAGTGTTTTTTGAAAGGATTATTTCAAAGGAACTCTGAAAAAGAATCTAATGACTTGCAAGCTACAGGATTGCAGCATGGGAGGAAGCAGATAATGGAATATGACAGCAATGCATTTTTCATAAACCCAGTGATTTCTATCATAACGAGAAACCCATCTATAATTCGGAGAACTCCCACCCAGAAGGGAACCCACGCTGTTGCAGAAAGTGCACTGAAGTATGAAATGAAACAATAATGATGATGATGCTACTGATGAGTCCCATAGCTCTGTCTTCTCTTCTGTCTCATGGAGGTTTCAGGCACGATTCAAGAGGAGCAGTTCAATCCCCCTCTGCCTCAGCATCACTAACCAGGAAAGCTCGCAAGCATACATCAGAGACCTTGTGATGGATGCAAAACCCTAGAGAAGAGGCTGTTCTTTATCTGCCGAAAGTTAAGGCCTGCATCTGCTCTCAATTAGCAGGCAATTAGGGGAGTTGAAAACAAACCTGTTTACATTGGCTATGAAGTCTAAAATAATTTGTG
This sequence comes from Coracias cyanogaster, assembly GCA_033124195.1. Taxonomy (NCBI): domain Eukaryota; kingdom Metazoa; phylum Chordata; class Aves; order Coraciiformes; family Coraciidae; genus Coracias; species Coracias cyanogaster. The sequence goes on along the minus strand of JAVSBS010004318.1, from coordinate 37,473 downwards.
AGATGTCAGGACAGGATATTAAGATGTTAATGATCTTGTTTCTTTACTTTTTTGCATGCAGTGTAGTGTCATGTCTTCCTTTTGCAGCTCCATATACAGTAACACATTGATTGACCTCTAGGAGGATGAGAAACCACTGGAGGCTGGTTTGGATGGGGGGAGAAGTTGTGTCTTACAAATAGTATGTAAAGAAGACCTGAGGATGAGGACTTCTTTGCAAAAAAAGAAGGTTGTTGTTAGTTTTTAGTTGTGAAATAATGTCATGTCATGGATTACAGCATTCAGAGGTTTCAACCACAATTCCCATAGTAAAGGCTCAATCTGCAACCACCTGTGAAAGTCAGAAGCAGTGATGGAACACATCCAAAAAATACTGTTTGCAACTCTCTGCTGGACCTGTTCTGGTGGAAGAGCTCTGACCCAAGTTCTCCCTCCACAAAAGCCAACACAGACAAATGACCATGGTACGGGGGGCAAGCACCCTGCATGAGACATCTAAGATAAAAGTGTGATCTCTGACCTTCAGATTAACATCTGGGATAGGATCCTGCTTATTTCTGTGTCACTTCTTTCCAAATATCTATTTACAGCACTAACAATTTCAGAAGAAAATTTTCACCACTGACCTCTCAATTCAGCAGCATCCACCAAGGTGAGGTTGCTTAAGGTACAGCTAAGGTTTCTTGATTTTGCTTAGGTCATTTCTGATCAGTCACATGAAAAAGGCTTTGCAGAAATATATGTCCTCCTTGAAGAGAAAATGAAAAGCAGTATCAGTATCCTTTGCTTCTGAAATCACAGAACTATTTTCCATTAGCATAATCCAGTAGAAGAATAGTGGAATAGATGAAGAAAGCTGCGAAAGCAGCTGGAACATGCTTTTTGTACCTTATTTAATACAATAGTTACCTTTATTGACTACCCAGGTTAATTCAGTCAAACTTACTCTGGGATTTATTGCCCTACTAACCTTATATGATGCATTCATCACATCTTACCTTTGACCCTCATAACTAACAAAAAAATAATCTTAGTAAACAATCCACTACAAGTTGGCAAAATTGCATTTTTACTGTTCCAACTCATCAACCTTGTTACCGTAATTATTCATGTCATGCAAACAGAGCCCTGAATTGACCCTGCCCTCAATATTTCAGTGAACAAAACATGTACCACAGGTGCCACTGTGCCCTCTTGTGTTCTCCTCTGGGCCACCTCATCCCTGGTCCTCTTGGGTCTTTTTAACCACACACTATGGATCCAGCTCTAATAAGAGCCAGGTGTTCAAGCCCCCAGGCTACAAAATAGCTTTAATTATAACATTAATAGTATTCTGCTAAACAAAAAAAAAAAGCCCCAAATAGGTCAGTATTTGTGGTTATATTTTTCAATGTCCTGGTGTTTGTTTTCTTTCTGATTTTATGTTTCTTACTGGCATTTATAATGCCTAAGAGACATTCCAGAGGCCAAAAGGCAGGCGATCTGATCTTTGCATGATACTCCTAACTTTCCACAAAAAGAAATACCAGGAGTAGATCAGATCTGCATTATACCAGCCCCAGAGGTATACCCTTGAGTCCTGACCTTCTTTGATGAAAAGCAGAAGAGCTCAGTATTATTAGTATTTATTGTTATTATCTTAATTGCTACTATTATTAAGCAGCCCATAAAGTATATTAATATCAATAACACAAACATAGACATTTGAAACACAAATTCAGGCACAAAGAAAAGACATCTTCTATTTACCAAATATTAAACCAAATTTATTTAATACTTTCCATTAATAACTCTTGCAGATGCAAGCTTTATGAGTCAGTCAGTAGTAAAGTTTAGGCTGAACGTGTACAGTACTGGAATGCCAGCTGGTCTCCTTGGTGGATACTTACTATTTAAAAGATTTTTTTTAAAAAAAGGGGGCTCTTTTAAATGAAAAACACGATATTAATTTAGTTTCTGCCAGCAACATTCAGATCAAGTCAGTTCAGTGCAAAAGTTGAAAAAATTAAGCTTTTGCCAGTCCATTTGCTGGTGGAAGGAGCCTGTCCTGTGACGGGGGGAGAGCAAGCCACAGAGTGACAATTCTATTTCATAGCATCAAGGTCTGGGAAGACATCTCTGTTCTGCATGGTGCTGGAAATAGAATTTTACAGATCCTTCCACAAGTGGAATTGGTTCATCCCTACAGGCATCAGGCAGCTCTCCTGACTGAGCTCCCTCCAGCAAAGCCCCTTCCCAGTGGGGTGTCAGGCAGGAATCCCCAGTCATTGCCTGATTCATCCAACATGAACCAACAAAATGACACTGGGCTCAACATCTGACTGCTAAATCATGCCCCTTCTGCCGCTTACAACCCTCTCACCAGGAGCAAACCCCAGGTAGCACTGAGCCCAGTCACTCAGCTGGCAACACTCGATGCAGGGAGCTCAACTCATTCACACCCAACTCTATTGAATCCTCTCAGCCGAGAGTAGTAAAACATGTTTTTGTCAGTAAACTCCACTACGGTGACTCAGACGTTGACACACGGGGCACAGTTACCGTGTGTACAGTAACACCATGCCATATTTAGAATTTCTAACCATAACCACACTTGCAAAAAACTGCATTAGATCAGCAGCCAGTTTCCCGGACTCCCACTCCTTGTTTCTGACTTCAGGAATTCAGATTATTTGTCTTGTACCAAATAAAGTTGCTTAGGAGATAAAACAGTAAGGAGGAAAACCAGAGGGGCCTAACAACTAGCTTTAATATGTTCTGGATTGAATAGATAATGCTTACAGTGAAAAAACAGGAGAGAATAATAATTAAAAAAACCAGCTACAAACTGAAACCTAACATGAAACATTAAACTTTTAATGCTATCCTTAGCAGCCCGTAGGTAATTTGCAGAAGTGTTGGCCAATCTTCATTAACTGCATTTGCCCTCATATCAGCATGGACACCGCAAGAAGACCTGCAGAGGCAGGTGTTTGAGCTCAGTCCCGTGTGACTACTGCTGCTTACTGCAGGTAGCCTTCAGGAGGGAACACTTCAGCTGTCTTCAGTTCAGGTTTTTTTTTTTCCAGTGTAAAGACACTCTCCCTTTTTTTTTTTTTTTTCAGCTAACAAACCAGGTATTGCTGGTAGGATGAAGAAACTTGAGAGACTCACACAATCACAGAGGATGTTTTGGGATTAGAGAGGATTAGAAGCCATGTTTTCATTGCAAGAGAGACTGTTTAAGTGAGGCCAGCCGAGATCAGAGATATCTGTCCTGGGAAAGGAAAGGCAGATAAACATCTTGGATTAGAGAAGGTGACAAGCACAGGAAGAGGGGATCCAGGAGGTATCAGATAACCCTGACCTAGGTCCCAAAACATCTACTGCCTGGCAAGAAAAAGGAGTCTGATACAGGTGTATTTATTATTTTGTCTACACTTCTTTCTTTCCCATGCTACTTCAGAGAGAATAATTTTCGTACTGTAGGCAACACCTGCACACAACTGCCCCTAGAGAATTACACAGGGAATGCCTGTGGGGTTGGAAGTCTAAGAAAAAAGCATGGACTTCAAGTCCATAAGGCCACGGCTGGTCCTGTGGTTTTAGGGCAGCTGCACCACAGAACATCACTGCCTCGAGTACAATACCAGACATCAACAGACATAGCAGATGAGACTTGGTACAGTGGCTGGGGGGACGTCCAGCATCTGGGAGAGCTGCCTTGGAGAGCGGGAACTGAAGCTTTCCCAGTGTCCACTCCCTGGTCCACCTTCATGGTCAGCTGGTTCAGTACTAGCACATCCTGGTCGGTGCGGTACTCGGTGACTTCTGCACAGCACACATTAAACCGATCTGAAGGCAAAATTGGGTTGGAAAACTCTTCAGGATATTTTATTCTTTAGTTGTTAACCTTTCTTTTAATGAATATACATCATTTTGGCCATAGTGGTTTTGTGTTGGTTTTTTTTTTTTTCCTTTTTCCATTTTAATAGAAATAAAACAAAAGGCAACAGTAAAAATGATCATAAAAAGGAATTGGCTATTGACTGTCCAGCGTAGTTTAAGTGCTGAGCTCTGAAGAGCCCTTTTCTACCAACAGCACTATTAGGTGTTACTGAGCTGGTTCCTTTTGAACCAGCTTGAATCAGGGCAGGAAACCAGTTGTCCAAATTGTCCAGTTATCCAAGACACAACTGAGACTAAAAAACCAAAGGAGAACTGTGAAAATTAAGGCACTTTGTGCTATTGCTATTTTACAGTGGACTTTGGGAAGTCCCTTTGGACCTTGGAAAGCCCCTTAGGTAGGATCTCTCTCTTTGGCACCCTCTTCTCCATGGCCAAAGGCTCAGAAGTGCTGTGCCTCTCTGGAGACTGGCAGCTCTGGGAGAAGGGACTGGCTGTCTCTGTTCTCAATGTTTATTTTCTGGGAAGTCAGGCTTGGTCAAGTGGAATGAATCTTGTATTCATTTTAAGAAAGTTTATATTTTACTCTGGTAGGGCTGGGGAGGAGGTGACTGATAGGAAGAGGAGGGACAGATCAGAGATCTTGTGGGGCTGCCTCCACAACACCACAAGCAGGCCCATTACCAATGCAGCAGGAAGATGAAGCAAAGCACCAAAATCAAACATGCTTGTTGTTTTGGCTTTTTCCTTCAAAGCTCAGAGATGACTCTAAATCTAAATCCAGCTCTTACTCCATAGCTGACCTTGTGGCCCATGAAAAAAATGTAAACTAAATCCCCTACTTTAAAAAAAAAATCTTCTAAACTGTGGAAAAACACTTCCTAACTTCACAGTAAAACCTGACTCATCCTGCAGCAACAATCTCTATTTGTTATCCACACCTTCAGGGTCTGAAAGTCTCATCAGCCACTGCTGCCCCACAAGAGAAAGTAAGGGGATGCATTTTTCATGCAGTTATTGGAACGATTCTGCTGGGATGAGGCACAGAAGTGGAAGCTGAGAAAGGATCCAAACCAGCCTGGACTTTCACACCAGCTTGCACAGTTAAATGAAGCACTTTGCATCTTTTTGGGCCATGTCCTACCAGGAGGATAATGGAAACAGTTTATGAGAAGCAGTGGCTTTGCATCTTCTATTCCCTCCCCAATAACTGTGCCGAGGGAGTGTAAGCAATCCTGCCTTGGCTGCATGCAGAGGAAGCAGTAAGAGGAGATGCTCTGCGCAGACATTGCGTTACCCCGTGCGGTGTAAACCAAAACCAGTTCCTGCAATTCTCTGCAATAATATAGAAAGCTTGCTGGCTACTTCTGCCATTTGTCTCCTGTGGGTATAGACTCCTGGCCGCTGAGGAAACCAAGAATGCCAGCCTTCTAGATTTATAATCACATGGATTTATAAAATAGAGTGTTGTTGTTAGGTGCCTTGAAGTGAAAGAGGAAAATAAATAAATAAACTACATGGGCATTGCCACTGGGAAAATATAAAAAAACCTGATCTCAATCAACCAACCACATTTACTACTCTGCATCCATGGCCAGGCTTGCTACACAAACCACCACTGTCATTCCTTCATTCTTTTCAATACTTCTTAGGGGCATGCATCTTCCTTAACACAGCATCCCTGATTTCAAAAGCCAGACACAAATTAATTCCGGGAATCCTACGGTGGGGAGACATTAAAATCCATTTAGAGGTTTCTGTGGAAGCCTCTGTCCAGGCTCATTTCAGTCAGCTCAGCCTTGCAGTGCAGCACGCTGGAGCCAGCCCGAAGGAGCAGGAGGTTATAGGTCTGCAGCAGACTGCTGGGACATGCCAGCAGGGCTTAGGCAATAACCAAGGGTTTTGTTTTCTGTGGTAGGGTGTCGATAGTGTGTACGTGGGAGGAGGGAACTGGGCAGACCTCTCTTAGAGAACTAAATTAAATATTTCTTCTATTTTCTTTTTAACTCATTCAGTCTTAGCTAAGACATTAAATCTCACAAGTTTCATTTCCAGAGACCAGCTGCCTTCAAGATTTCTTCTACAGCTCCCCTAGGCTAGGAAAAATAGGGGTGGAAAAAAAGGAGGGGGAGCTGAGCCACAGTATTCCAAAGAAACATGTCTAACACATCTCCCAATGTCTCAAGAAAGGAGGCTTCCTACAGGTTTGGGGGCTTAAATTACCCCTCCGCATTAGGCGTGAAGTAGCTTCTCTCCTTTCAACATGGAAAAACTTATACAGCTAAGTGTCTCTCTTGTTCTGTTTTCCAACGGGCATTTTAAGACATGCCAAGAGCTGAGAGTTGGGGACCACACGCTGCCTCCTGACTCACCTGGCCAGCAGATGCAGAGTCCACAGGTTACACGTCAGCTGCCCTGCAGTTGCCTGGCTGCACTTTCAGCCACTGGCACACAGCATTACAGCACATTTTCTTTTCTCTAGCTCATAAAAATAATGTATTTTGTCAATAACCCTTCCTATTTTTATATTAATTTCGTGGGGATTTTTTTTTTCCCGGGTATTGTCGAACCTTGCTTCAGACAACCCACGGGTAAAATAAACATTTCCTGAAGATACATTTCCTTCCTTTGTGCTTCAGAAGAGGAAGAACACCTTGTCCTAAGCGGATATGCTGAAAGGTTATCGTTGTTTCAGAGAATTGACCATCATTTGGAGCTAAGCTCACACCTTAGTTTGTGACCTACCTGCTATTTTTAAGAGCAAAGAACAGTCAGATCCGCATCCTCCCAGTAAGGACTGGAGTGGTCCATACCCACCCAACTTTCTCAAAACCCCCTGCGTGTTCAGTCTGCTCTGCCTGGATCCACACCCACTTCTGCAACTGAACTCAGCGAACATCTCCCATTTTCAACAAAGCCCAAGTCAAAAACTCAGCCCTGCTTACTACCCTGGTCACTGGGATATGTTTGATCTAGCCACTAATACTGTGATTATATTGGTTTCTTTCCCCTTGAGAGCTGCAAGCTGAAGCCAAAGTGGTAATCTCGCACTCAGGGAAAATAACTGGTGATAAGAGTTGCTGTATTGTAGCTGATATAGAATCATAGAATTGTTCTAGTTGGATGAGACCTTTAAGATCAAAGTCAACCATTAACCCAGCACTGTCAGGTCACCACATCCCTCAGCCCCACAACTTTGAAACCCCTCTAGGGATGGGGACTCCACCACTGCCTTGGGCAGCCTGTTCTAGGGCTTGACAGCCCTTGCAGGGAATAAATTTTCCTAATATCCAGCCTAAACCCGTCCTGGTGGGAACTGAGACCATCTTGTCATATTGCTTGCTACATGGAAGAAGAGACCCACACCCACCTCACTGCAGCCTCCTCTCAGGTAGTTGTAGAGAGCCTTGGCCTTGTTGAACCTCATCCTATTGGCCTCAGCCCATTGATTCAGCCTGTTCAAATCCCTCTGTAGAGCCTCCCTACCATCAACCAGATCAACATACCCACCTAAGTTGGTATCATCTTCAGACTTTGTGAGGGTGCCCTTGATCCCCTCATCCAGATCATTGATAAAGATATTAAAGAGAACAGGCCCCAGTACTGAGCCCTGGGGAACACCACTCCTCACATCTGGGGACATCCTCCTCAAACTTAGAGCCAAGATTTTGGACAAAGGTGGCAAAATTCCCCAGGTATTCAGATGATGCAAGAAACAAAGAGCGGAGCCTTTTTCAGTCATGTTGGGGAGTGAGCCCAACCACAGACACCAGGGAAAAACCGGAAAGGCACCAGTTATGTTCTGGGGGAACTTGGTCTTAGCAACATTTCCACACACCTTTATTTATATGAGATTTCTGCACTGAGTTTCCAACGTGAGACTGCAAAGTCAGTGTTATCTGCTGGTATTTTTTAGTATGGACAACAACAGAATAGCCATTTTTCATGGGTAGAGATGAAAAAAGGAGTATTATGTAGAACTCATTGAGTGCTAGGATTCATACAGTTCATTTAGTAGTTTCTAAAGCTATATTAAAGTTTTTCTTTGTTCTGGTCAAAGGACAAGACTTGTTCTTGCCTATTATGTGGACCTATAGCTTGCCTTTGGCAGGTCTACTTCACCAGGCTACACCTCATTTTCCAAACTACACCACGAGAACCAAGAGAGGCATCTCTCTTGTTACTCACTTGGGGCTAAATGTCTTTTGGTCATAACAGCCGTGAGCTACTTGTAGAAAACTGCCTTACAGACAATGTCTATAAATGCTTGAGAACACAGACTGAAAAGCAGCATTTCAGGGAACGGAAACTAAATGCAAAGGAACAGAAACTAAATTCCTTGAAAGATCTATAAGAAAAAAACACAACAGACACATTAATTATTTAGCAAAACTCAAACATCCATTAACAGCTACTTAGTATTTTGGCAGGATATCCTATCTACTGTATCACCAGTGTATCCCTGAAACTGCACATTTTGCTTTGGTATGGTTGTGAGCCCTTCCTCTTGCTCTTGTCAATGAGGGTAAGACTCTGCAGTTCCCTGGCTCATTACAAGTGGTCTCTATTACCATATCTAGTCCTAAAACCAGCACCCAAAAAGCCTTCCGTGGACTGCTGAACAGCAAAATTAAAACATCAACCCTAGGAAGAAAGAAGCTGTGATAGATATTTCTTATTTTTTTCAGCTGTAAATTAGTGAAGCCTCATTTTACTAAAACAGGGGATCAGATCCTCATCTCCATCAGCCTGCAAAGCTTCATAATGTGACTGAGATCAGAATCTGGCCAATAAAAACAGAAAGCTTGGAGAGTCCTATTCAGTGCTCTTGAGTGCCGCCTGCAGGCTTTGAAACTGCAGCTTGCTAATAACTATTCCAAAACAACATTGAACATAGTCATTTGTGGACTAAAAAGGGAACTTCTCATACTACAAGTCCTAGAGAAATCAAGGACTAAAAAGATGAGCCTTTTTTGATACAGTTTTGAAAAAACAGAAGGCAAGATGTGCATCTTTTCCTCACAATGAGTTTCCCTGATGATTTAAATTCAAAAAGTAAAATTTAAAAAACAAGCCAGAGGGCCATAAGCTCACACAGATCAACCTGGGAGGAAACATACACAGGAATTTTCTCAGATGTTGCTCTTACTAACACAACATTGTGCCCTGACAAAGCCTCTCAGAATTCAAGCCACGTGAATGCTTTTGAGGATCCTCATTCCAGCCCTAAAAGGTAGACCACATATGGAGAGTTACAAAGTCACTGCTATTTTCAAGCTCTTTTTTTTTTCCTTTTTCTTTCATTCATTTTTGTAACATTTAATGCTTCTAGACTGTGAAAGTCCAGGTGCTCTGGCCTCAGTGTCCACAGACCACCTCATCAAAAGTGTTAAAACAGAGCAGGACAGCAATGTGCCATCTGGAAGCATGAGCAAGCCCCTGTTGGAGCTACCTGCCCATGGCCAATGGCTCTCCTGGAGGTCTGACATTATTTGTGCCTTCCTTAACCTCTTTGTTCTCTAACTTTTTCATGAGGCCTAGAAATCATTTCCCAAAAGGCTTTGCATTTGTTCTGGCAGCCGTCCATGTTTTGCTTCCTTGCAGTCCTCTGGGTCTGAGGCTGCCACTGTCTCCCCTTCTGGTCCTGGTCCCACCACTTCCTCCCCATGTCCTGTGCTTGAAGCACAACTCAAATCATAATGACCTAGTTAAAAAAACATAGGTTATTTGTTTATGGAGCACATTACACACTTGAAGACACGGTCAAAAACAACTTAAAGGGGATGTGGTGGCCTCCTAGGTTAAGTAAAAGTCACTTCTGACACGCAGCTCACTTGGACAGCCTGAGCCTTGCCTGGGACGTGGGATTTGCCCTGTACATGTCGTGTGCATGGGACTGGAAGGAACGGCAGCACCTCCTGCGCCCCAACTGTGCCTTGGCCCAGGAAGACCCACTAGAGATGGAGGAGAGTGGTGGGTAGAGCAACCAAGTCCGCTGCAAGGTTTATGGCTCATTTTCAGTAGTGAAGGAGGTGATAAGAGGAAGGTAAAACAGAAGGGGGAAGGAGTTAAAATGATTCCAACAATGGAAAAATTAACTTACCTTTTCTGATGATCTCAGACCCAGCACTGGATCCTGGCTATATTGACCTGTGACATTGATGGCCATTAAAATTTAGCTTTCAAAATCTATTTTTTTCATAGAGAAAAATGGTGTGCTCTAACCCCCTTCCTGGGAAACGCATACTTGTTTCTATAAAGAACAGTAGTCTTTTTTTCAAAATATTTCTAAAATGTTTTTCATGTTTTTACCAACTTGATTCAAACTGAAAACACTGGTTTGGTTTTAAAGTTAATAGAATCATAATAAAGTCTAAAAGTTAGTGGTTTACTGTTTTTTTTTTAATTATTTCATGTATAAATGTAGAAGAAAAAGAAAAACACAAAAACAGGGAATGAGAGGAAAAATCAACCAGAAATACATACTTGATATGCCTGTAAAAAGACTGTATTCATTTGCAATCTTTTTTCCCCCAAAAAAGTGAAGCTTTTTATCACCCTAAGAATTTTTCGTAGAAATTGCTGTATTGTCCACATGACTATATTAATCTTAAAAAAATAGTACTTCAAGAACACTTTTTAACCATTGTTCATAAAATACGGTCTTTTCTCCTTTTCAATGCTTTCTCTCATAAGTCAAGTCTCTACCAGAAGTTCAAGGCTCTTCTCTTTGAAAAAGAGAGAGGGGAACAAGACAGAAGCAAGAGCGAGTGCTGGGGGATGCAAAAAGAAGGAAACAGAAAGAGCCCTGACACAGCAGAATTGGTAACAGTTCAGTGTCCTGTTGAAAATCTCCAGTGGGAGCCGAAGAAATCCATCAGTGTCCCAAATGACTGGTCACTTGAGGTTTCTACAGCACCACACAAACCATCAATTGGAAAGCGAGCCAGCTGGCAGGACAGCCAATATTGCAGAGCTGCAGAGCCCAGCACCACAGATGTGCATGAAGCAAACGCAGCACCAGGCACTTCATGTATCCGAGGCTTGAGAAGGGACGGCTGCATTGATGGATTGCCAGAGGGAAGAGGGAGGAAAGGGATAAGAGATGGCTGCCTGGCTATTGTCACTTAGCTTTTAAATTTTAATAAGGGCCTGGATTATATGTTGTTTCTGGTTTAGACTGAAGCCTTGCTCTCTGAGGCTGTCTGCTTCTTTCCCTTTGAAAGCAAAACACCAGCCAAATATTTCTAAAATATTATCACTCTTCTTATTAGGAGATTTTTCTTCTGAAGGAGGAAGAACTACATCTACAAGGGATGTAAGGGGAGCATTGTGATTGCTTTTTTCCTCTTATAGATAATCTGAAACATGAATGTTAACATCTGTGTAAGAATATGTGGGAGCAAAGAACAAGGATTAAAAATCTATCTTTATGGAGTGTTTTTTTTTCATCCAGATGATCCCAGTGTCTCCTACACCACCAGTACCACTAATTTCACTGGAGAGCTCTGAGCACATAGCGAGTAAAGGATAGCCAAGTCACCAAAGACACAAGGTCCAACAGACTCAGCAATGTCAGGAACTTCACCAACTTAATCAGTGAAGCTCATAAAAAAATATACAAGAAATTAGGAATAAAAACCCCTGTGCTGCTGCTAAGATGAACAATGTAACAACAGCCAACAGAAGATAAGAATAAGGCAATTAATAGACACATCATCCACTTCTGAAGTGCAGGCATCGATTGAGCAGTGCCCAGAAGGCAGCCGGATAGCATCACTGTGTGCCAGACTTCAGGAAGTGAAGTGTCCTATCTTTGTGAAACTAAACGTGATATTCTGAACAGGAAGTTGGTTAGAAATGTGAGCAGCAGAACAAATACAACAGTGATGAGAAGGAAAACAAAACCATAGCGTGCTTTTCAACTATCCAAAAAAAAATATGGCATTTACAGCAAAACCGGTATTGGCTTTCTTACATATACAGCTTATTTATGATTCCTTCCACACTATATACTTACATAGGTCCAATAAAAGCCCAAGCACAGACTCACTGGAGCCATTTTCCTGCTGTATTCATATAGAGCATCTCTCTGTGGATAAGTGAAGACCATCTGGTGCTTGCTCCCCTAACACTCCAACCAGTTTCAAGACCTGTCTCTGTATTAGCATGGTATCTTCCCTCAACTGCTAAACTCAGATCCCTCAAAAAGGCCTGTTAGCACTGGTACAGTACCATGGCACAGACTATATGGCACCTACACCACAGCTGGCCTGCATCAAAACCAGCTCAGCCCACCAGCAGAGCAGATGTGACTGTACCCATCTATCCAGACACACTTCTAGATTCAAACGAAGGTGGCATCTTTTCAGGCTGTCTGTAAAGGACACATTGCTTTCCAAAGTGGTTTCTGCCCACAGCTCTGACAGAATCATAGAATGGTTTAGGTTGGAAAGGATCTTAAAGATCCACCCCCCCTGCCACGGGCAGGGACACCTCCCACTAGAGCAGGTTGCTCAAAGCCCCATCCAACCTGGCCTTGAACATTTCCAGTGATGCAGCATCCACAGCCTCTCTAGGCAACCTGTGAGAGTGTCTCACCACCCTCACAGTGAAGTATCTCTTATTAGTATCTAATCTAAATCTACCCTCTTTCAATTTAAAACCATTACCCCTGTCCTATTCCTACACTCCCTAATGAAAAGTCCTTGTCCCCACACCATCTTTCCTGTAGGCCCCTTTAAGTATTGGAAGGCCACTACAAGGTCTTCCCAGAATGGCACAGGGTCTGAGTCTCACAGAAGTGCAGCCCCCAACCTTCTGCAGACTCCAGGTGTACTCTCCCTCTGTGTGCCCAGACATGTTCCTTTAATGTCAGTGGCAAATCTCTCTTTTGCCTCAGCTTGTTATGGATTTGGTCAAGTCTGGTCTTGTTTCTTTTGAAGTCAGTAGGAAAAATCTAGTGGGGGAGAGGATAAAAATCTCTTTCCCGGTCTCTAGCTTCTTTTAAATGCCAGATTATCTACATACAACGCAACCTGAAGTCCTCTATTCTGACTGGTCTCATTCCTTCAGCCACTTGGTTTTATTGTCTGGAGTTTGTATCCTGGAGTCCCAGCAGCAGCAACAACAGCTGCCAACATCCTGGGAATATCTGCTGTGGAATCTCAACTACTGTGTGAAGCTGCTGCTCTCCAGTTTGAGATTAGTGTTTGCAAAAGAAATCTGTCCAACAACAACATCAAGAGAGGAAAAAAAGGAGGAAAAAGGGCTTTATATAGCAGAATTAACAGAGCTGTTGCAATAGTAACGTAAGTTAACGGGCAACTTTTCCTTCTCCTCCTCTTCCCCCACCCCAACCTCCTTCTCTAACAGCAGTTTCATTTGTTTTTGTTTCCAAGCTTCTTTTACTGGCCATTCACACAGCCCTGCTCCCTTTGTCTAATTTGGACCTCGAACTTCCATGCAACCAACTCTTGCTATAACTGTAAATCTTTTTATGGCCCTTCTGCCTCTGAACTGTAAAAGCAATGCCACTGTAAGCTGCCTAAATGGGTCATAAATCCACTTAGTGCACTGAATGAGGAAAAAAGTTTTTAAGGGAAAGAAGAGAAAAAAAGACAAACTAAGGTGGCTGGAGGGACACAGGGGAAAAAAACCCAAGAATGTATTTGCTAAATGGAACCAAAATAACAGGAGTCAAAGGGAAAATATGAACACTACAGGGGGAAAGAAAGGATGAAATGATGCATCTTGGTGGTAAAAACAAAATGCTTTGAAGGGCTGCTCAGTTTATTAACACTCAACTATTTATGGGAGGATGTTGGTTGCTCTCCACTCCTGTTGGCATCAGTTGGACCTGGTAGCACCGGGAGAGCTTACGAGACTGCCAACAGCTAATAGACTCCTGTTTTTTGTTTTGTTTTGTTTTTTACACTGGGTGGTCCAGGGTCTGGTATGTAAGTTTAATTCTAGCTCTTTTGCACTGCCTGATTTGCAGGTTTAATCATGGCTCTGTGATTCAGTTTATTCATCTGTAAATAAGAGATAAAGATATTTCCTTTATTCAAAAAATGTTTTGAGAACTGCTTAAATGCCACCAGGGAAGGAGCAGAACTGATTTCTGTGGCAGTCAATAGCAACAGTTTAATTTGTTTCTGCAGAAGCAGAGCTAGCCCAAAATGGGCAACCTTTGTCTATGTAATTTATTGCATTTATCACCATGGTATCTGAGCTGTAAGAGTATTATCCAAATTCCACTGAATTCACTGAGTGTCTTTCCACTCCTTTCAATAAGTTTTGGATTTGACCCCAAAGTCTCAAAAAAACCCTGAGGAATATGTCAAAAGAATGTAAGTGGGTGTGAGCTGAAATTGAGGAGTTTGGAGACTGGAGTATGCAGAACAGTAGCTATTTAAAGACCAAGTTTGCTACTGAGTGTTCCCTTTTAATAGGGTTATATAAATACATTCCCGTCTCAATATATGTGGAAAAACAGGCAGTGAGGTGAAAGTCTTTTGCTTTATTTCTTATGGGAAATATTGTGCATAGCTAAACCACCTCTTCCCCTTTCCTCACCCACCACCCACAGTCCCTGGAAGCCTTCAGCAGCTGTGTACAGTGTGAAGAGGCACATCCGGGAGTACTGCGAGAGTTAAAAAGTTCACAGCCCTGCCTTTATAATAAAGCCCCTGTTTTCACTGCGTTCTCACTTCACCTCAAAGACTTGATCTGAGTTTTGGCACTCAACATGATGTCAGAATGGAAGGGGACACTGGTTATGCCTATTATTATTATTATTATTTTATTGCTCTGCTCCCTTGCAAGGAAAAGAGGAAGGGAGGAAAAAAAAATGTTCTTGCTTGGCTCTCTGCAAAGACCACCAAAGAGTTTCAGTACAGCTCCCTTGGCCCAGGTGTGCCTCTCACAGAAATTCACTGCCAGAGTGGGCACCAACTGGCACCTTAATTACCATCCCCAGGAAAAAACGTCAGTGGCCAAAGAGGACTCAGAAGCGAAGCCCTGTCTTTTCTCACCAGCATCTCATGTGCAGTGCACTGATAGTTCAGGTCAGCAGACGCTGATACTATAACTTAAAAGAATCCTATAGAAATCTTTGACCATGAAAAGTGGGGTCAGTACCTGAATGGTAATTATGTTTCAAAGGAAATCCATCTGGTATTTTACTGCTTATTCTCTCAATGCACTTTGTGTACAAGAACAATAAAAGGCTGGAATACTTCATATCAGGAGGCTTCCAAAAGAGCTGTTTACACTCTGTTAAGGCAATAAGCTACACAGATTTTTGTAGTACAATCTCAATTATGGCTAACAATTGGAATAGGCATGTTTTTTTAAACCTT
>JAVSBS010004318.1:2605-16984 GCA_033124195.1 Coracias cyanogaster | reverse complement strand
GCCAGATGTTAGAACTGGTTAATCCACGATCTTAAATAGTATAGTTGGGATTTGATGATGAGCCTCCTTTCAGATTATTAAATGACCACCAAAGAAAGAGGAATAACATTCCAGATTTCTTTAATAATATTGTTGCATTGGAATTGGGGTCTGATTCTGTTCCCATTCAAACCAACGGCAGAATTCATTAATGGGAGGAAAATGGAGTCTCATTTGAGAAATACATTAATGACATTAAGGACACAGGCATTCAAAGCCTGCAAAACAGATTAGTGTATACACATAGATAAATAAAAAGAATCTTTAGCTCAAGAAAGACTGAGATAAGCACAGAGCTGACATCAGAGGATAAACCCATCTAGCTATGTTAAGAATTGGGTTTTCCATGGTTTACTCATATATTTTAAAGAGAGCACTTTTTAGTTTTAAAATCAGCACAGACTTTCAGAGACTCCATACAAAAGGTTCTTTTAAAATTCTGTATGAACTACAGAGATTTCTAGCTTGCAATAAAGCTACAACTGAAAATTAAAGTTGATCAAAAGAATGCAAATTTTTAAAATGAAAGCATTTTTTGAATTCTTCTATCTTTTAGATAGAAGGGACTAGAGAGAGAAATCCTGGTTTTGTTGGCCTTTGTTTTCAATACAATTCTATCACTTCAAATGTTGACCATCTTAGGTTAGCGGAAATAGATTTAATTCTGCTATCATTTACAGGGCTGCAATGGCTAAAGAGGATAAACGGTTATCGTTTTGCACATTGGCTTACATGAATTTGTTTCTAATCTTTAAGCAGCTATAAATGAGACCCAAATCTGAATTTATGATAGCAGACTGTACATTTTCACGTAGCTGCAATTACAGCACCAGGTATGAGAGACACTGAATGGTGCTGAAGCAAAACCAAAGTCTATGGTGCAAAAAAGATTATAAATACCAGAATATGTGACCAGACTGGTAACACTTTAAACAGATGTGCTATCCTATAAGGAATTTCAAGACAATTTGAATACAAAACCAGTGTTAATGGTATAGATAATAAACCTTTCTTTACAAATGAATTAATAAAAATTCCAGTTTAAAAAGAAAAAAATATGAGGAAACATTATAAATTCATTAAACTAAATGTACTCATAGAAAAGCATAAACTATTGTGAACCGTTTCCAGGACTTTGTTATACAATTCCACGTAGTTTATATAGCACAATTAGTAAAATTAATTGTAAGCCTGCAAATTCATAACAGTAAATAATTCTATCTATAAAGTAACATCTTGTAACATAAATCTTACAATCTAGGCTGACATTATCAAGTGTTTTTCTCATAATGGATATTTGAAGCACCTGCAGTAAGTAAGAGTCAAAAGTCAAGGATTTTTTAAAGCAAAATACCCCACTTTTCAACACTTAAGATATTTCAGTGGGATGCATTTAAGGAATTCCTTTTAGACACTTAAGATGCCCATGTTACAGCAGGCTGCATGACTGCCGTTCCATTTCTTACACATTACCAGCCCTATCTAATAAAGCCTAATGTCCCAATGATAGGAGCATCTGGCTCTTCTCCCCTAATCAATAATATTCAGCAAAAGCCCCTTCTTCCAGCAGCAGCATAAATTATCAGATATATGCAAATAGACTTGCTAATGTTAATTGCCAGGGCTGATTGGTGATTAATTTTTTGATTATGATCAATCATTCCACAGGAATCTTAATAAGACATTCAAGGCAATCTGCAAATTGATAATAATTAGGGATCCAAACCGGTAATGCATCCACAACCAACTATAAAACATCCCTGTGATTGAGCGTATCCCTGTGAACAAAGTTCCCCCCCTTTTGAAGAAGAGAAAAGGGAAAGATCAAAGCCCTCAGAGCCTGATGGGACTAAGCTATGGCATGGAACAAGAAGTTCCTTTTTTGTCATTTTTATGGTTAGATGTGTTATGGCATCCTCTAATACAACTGGCCACCTTCTTTGTGTCCCTCTTATGGTAAGAAATGAAATGGGAGTTTCATTTGCATGACAACACTTTGGAAACATTACCCAAATTCAGAGCCTTCCAGCTTGGGAATGTAAGTGATTCTCAGGAGCATAGGATACCAAATAAACCAACCTCTGCCGAGCCAGGAACATCTCTCAGAGCTGACTGGCCAGACCTGCAGGCAACACAGTCAACAGCATGATAGTAAGAATTTCAGGCCATGCAAATTTAAAAAGGGCCAAACAGGAGGTTCGTGTGATGTCTTTTCTCCTAGTGCAGACCAGACAACAGTATTACATTTCTAGCAGTAACTCAGAAGATAAATGCTTTCCCTGTGTGACATTTGTTTGTATACTTCAGGGTGAAATTTCAAACATTGTTGTAAATAAAGCAGTTCAAAATGTAACATGATTTATAATATTTTCTTTAACGATATATTTTCTTACAAACATAAATATCCTCATAGAATATTTTAAACCCAAACACTAACTATTGCTGTGTACCAACCAGAAAGTACAAGTGAATGGAAGAGGACATGAAGTTTTCCAAACAAAACAAAACTGCAGCTCTCCAAACACTGTTACCCACTAGGGCTGAGAGGGGATCGGATCAGTGTTCATAAATATCTGAAGGTGAGTGTCAGGAAGATGAGGCCAGTCTCCTTTCAGTGGTGCCCAGTGATAGCACGAGGGGCAACAAACTGGAACCCAGGAAGTTATGCCTCCACATGAGGGGAAACTTCTTTCCCATGAGGGTGATGGAGCCTGGAACAGGCTGCTCAGAGAAGTTGTGAAGTATCCTTCTCTGGAGACTTTCAAAACCCACCTGGATATGATCCTGTGTGATTTGCCCTAGGTGAGCCTGCTTTGGCATTGGGGGTGGACTAAATGATCGCCAGAGGTCCCTTCCAAGCCCTACCACTCTGTGATTCCGTGACTGTGATTCTGTGTGAGGGAGTTTGTCAAGCTGTGTGTGATGTCTGGGCTTGGGCAGCTCTATGCCCACACATACCAGTGTGACATTTCCTGCATGTACTCAAGCCCTGGACAAAGACTCTGACTTTGGTCAATATTCATAATGGACAGGCAGATCTTGACACCTGCTAGGGAGAGCTAAACAATCACTGCCTGCTGTCAAAAATGAGTGACATGCAGAAAGTGAGGAGGAAAGTAAATCAAAAGCACATTGCATCAGCACTGGCTTGTCACGTTCAACTAATATCCAAGCTTTTGAAATTCCTATCTTCATGGCCTAATTCTGATTTGCACAAAATATTCCTTTTTACATGTCAAGAATGGTGTAAAGGAGTTTGAATATAAATGGAAATAAATCCCAGAGGCCTACAATGCTTTCAGTGTTGCCAAATGTACCATTTTATAATGAGAGCTGAGGTATTTGCTCTTTTATTTGAAGAGCTTGCAGCTAGGACAGCGTAAGTAGCTCAGTTTTTGTTTTTATTGAAAGGACAGAGAAGGATTAGCCTGTACTTTTATCTTAAATTTTCTGAAGAGAAGTTAGGTTTCAGTTGAATGTTATTTTGCACAGGAAATACCTTCTTCCTGAATATGTCATCTTTTCAACAAGAAACTGAAACATGGTTCAGTCAAAAAGTCCAGCTTTAAGTGCAGGCTTTTACACAAATAGGAAAATATTTTCTTTTTCTCCCAACAGTTTCAGTATGAAAAAAAACCAAAGCAACACTAAAGGAATGCTTACTTACTTTCCTTCCTATACAGTAAACAAGAAATGCTTTAAACTGATGCATGTTTACATGAGGTTTTTAACTATAAAATAGCTTTTAACTAGGCATTTTTAAAAGCCTAGCTCCACTCTTTGCCTAATTTCATTATTTCTCAGACTTTCAAGAATTTTAAACACTTATAGAGGGAATTTAGTGGTCACAGCATGTATCACAAGGAGTAAACACAAGTATGTACCAAACACATTTACCTTGGACCAAACCAGCCCAATTCTTTTCTAGCTGTCCCATGTCAAGAACAACTTTATCCTCAGAGGAGCAATTCTATTGTTAAACTGCTGTCTTTGATAAACAAATTAGGTCCATACTTTTAACTTAACATTCCATTAATACACTTCTTTTTCATTCTGCACATTTTCTGAAACCAAAGAAATTAACAAATGTTTCATTTGTCTCTGCAGCTGAGATTCCTCACTGCTCCCTTCATAAATCTCGCTCAGGAAAACTGAAATGCTAACACGTTTCTTGGATTTGGTCTGTCATTCCTCTCTAGCTCCTCGCACTTTTACAATTCACAAGGTCATGAGTACAAAATGTGCTTGTTAACTTACACAAGAATAAAGCTGTCAGATGGGCTGAGGCCTCCTTGTGTACCAGTTTAGTGAAATATGATTATCCAAGCTGTAAAATGGATAAACCTATTAAATTAATAAATCTACTGCCCTATAGCCTACCACTGATGTCATTGCCTTACCTACAAGGCACCTCTTCTTAAATTAATACTTGATAAAGGAATAAATCTTTTAAAGACATATGTGAAAGCTTTGCATTGAAGAGTTATCTTTTGTGTTACAAATTATAAGTATTTTTTACTGCAATGGATGTGAGAGAAAATGAATTCCAGGAAAAAAAAAAAAAGTAATCTTAGAAAAATGTTATTACCCAGCTAACACCGTGGGTTGCTTCTTATCTGTACACAACTAATCGCTTCCTTGTTTTTTTTTTTTATTCTAATGTGTGAGTGGATTTTAGTGCTCATGAAAGTGAAGGATAATTAGTAGGGTAGTGGATAATGTGGAAGGGTGCTGCCTTATCAAAGACAGATTGGGTCAGCTACACATGGGCAAAAGAAATCATGATTCACTTCTTTCAGCTGCTTTGATTTATTTCTGCAAAGATCCAATAATGAAGTTTCACATCAGGGAAGAAAGAAAGAAAAAGTTTCAAAAGGTTCATCCTTCTTGCCTTCTTAGAAAGCCTTTAACATATTGTGTTTGCTGGAGTACAATATCGCTGTGTCTCCTTATTATTGATAATCTATCACACAGACACCCTCACAGAAACAGAAGTGCATTCTGCAAGGCACTGACCAAATATATGGCAAGACAAAATCTCTGCCCCTAAGATCTTACAGTCTAAAATATAGAAATCAAAAAGTGGAAGAGAAGTGAGCACAGATATACAAAAGGAATTGCTTTAAGACCACATGGCAAACAACCAGCAAAAACATGAAACAGAAAACAGACTCCCTAGATCCACACCAGCACCCACAGATAAACTTATATTTCAATAATGTTAAAAATGAGACAAAAATAAAATCCCAGCTCATCCAAAGGCATCCAACAGCGTGCTTGAAACTCAAAAGTGAATTTGTAAAAGGAAACAGGAAATGAAAACTAAAGAGGGTTGACATGATTACGGGGTGTTAATAAGAAAAGACATAAGCCAGGGGCCTTGATGTACAACTAGACAACAAGAGGTTACGTTTAGAGTCAGGGCTATGCTAATTTGCAAACTTGGGTCCATTTCATTAAGTGAGCTGAGAGACAGGCTGTCTCAGTCCAGCAGAGAGGGATCTCATTATCCATGTAGGGAGCAAGAGATAAGAATCTTTTAATAATTGCTGGGAATTTTTTTTATGATGATATGGAATGCCAATTTATGCCTCTCCACTCAATGTGGATAGAAACCAGCCCCCCTCCTGGCTAGGGCCATTAGGACAGCAACAGAAAGCAGAGACTAATTCACTTGCCCAGGAGACCAATGCTGCAAAACTCCATTAAATGCGCTTCATAGAGGAAATGTGTTTGTTTACAGTGGATAAAAAACTTTGCCCACCCTTTTAACTTAATTATTAATAGGCACAGCTGTAGGATTTAGGGCCCAATCCAAACCCCAGTACAGTCAACGGGCAAGAATCCCACTGACAAGTAGCTTTTGGATCAAAGCCTCTACTAATGTCTTGTTAAGGAATGGTCCTGAACTGACACCTTTGGAAAAGCTAAGGAATGCATATTACTTTGGCAAAAGTGTTGTTCACATTCCCTTCCCCTTGTCCCTGTCTCCAAAACACATCCACTGCCGCCAAGGGAACGGAGCTTTCTAAAAGCCACAGGTTTGTACAGTTACTCCCTTCCCTGCAATAAGTAGCCCACCTACTTTGGGCTAAGTACATCACAGACTGTGATAAGGACAAGCTTAGTCTGTAAGGGACCAGTTTTGAGAGACTTGCATCATTCACATGACCATACCAAACATGATTCTGGCTACCTCTAAAAGCACTGCCGTAAAAAAGAGGGGGCAAAGTTAGACAAGGTGTCATGCTCATGTTTCACTGCATAGTATTTGCTAAAGGCTGAGATACAGACACAATAACTTACCAAAATCACTTCAGTAGCATTAATCTTTTAAGAGTAAAGACTTCCTTCTGCCCAAACTTATGGCGCAAGAGAAGGAGGAAGAAAAACCGTTTCCACAGCCAAGTCTGTTCATGTGCTTGAAATCCTGGGTTGGACCGTACATTAGTGTTGAAAAACACTGTCCAGGGAACTGTGAGGCTGTGCTTATCTCTACAGCTGGCTGCAGGATTTGGTTTTATGCATCAGGTCAGCCTAAAAATTATGTACAACTTATCTATTTCCTCAGCAGGAACAAAATTATAAGGCTCTCTTCAACTGACCTTGCCTCTTTTCCCAGTTTCTAGTGGTTCATGAACCATCTATAATTTTCCATATGCCCATTTACTATTTGAAGTTATTTAGCCAGTAGCTTTTATGAAATGCACACCCAGTGTCCACTTTGCAGGCAAGACTGGAGAAAGGAGGATTGGCAAAATGGAAGTTGGCTTTTCTGGGTAAAAATCTGATCTTCTGGCTCCTTAATTAGATGGGAACAACTTGAGAATCTGCTATATGGCCACAGACACTTGCCCAAGGATTACAGAAGTTCCTTCCGCGAACATTTTCTGATATTTACATTAAAAGAAAAAACTCTGCCTCCACAGATATTCCCACCTGTAAATCCACTCCTGGGAACAATCCTGGGAAGCAAAGCCTGTGTGCCACTTGGCAGCAGAGCTGTGAGTAGTGCAGTGATGTCTGCCACGGTGCAGACACAGCCCAAAACTGTCACTCGGGCTATAGCTCACTGGATCAGGAACAGGAATGACTAGGCAGAAGGATACACAGAGTAAGTATGTTCACAAGGATGAGCCTGGTGGAAGGAAACCCTAAAGATTGGAAAGGAAGAGAATCAGAGGGTAGGAGCAACTTGTAAGGGCACTCATTTACCCCTGGAGACTGTGGGGCTGCACTGGGACGGGTCTCGAGAAATGCTGAGTGAACAGAAGGTGTCCATCCCTGACCAGTGCTGCCGTGGTACAGCCCCTCTTCTTCCTCACAGCTGGAAGAAAAGAGCACAAGGTTTATACGTAAGACCTTCTCACATCCATACTGAAGCAGGGGCCAGATACACACTGTTCCTAAGCAGCTGTTCAGTCCTCCTCTAAATGACCAGTGCCTGCATCGAGGGGTGAGAGAGACCCATACTAATGAATGTTACTTCTTGGACTGCTGCTGAACAGATTTCTTTTCAGAAGCAGTTGATTCTTTGTAAAGGAGAGAAACAAAGTGAAGTGGATGGCAGAAAGAATGTTCAGATGAGCCAGGTCCCAGAAGGGATCTTGAGATGTGCTAGCTGGGGGCATGGCACAGGGCCTGTTTGCTCTTAACCTTGCAAGGACAGTGCTTCAAATTGTCCTCCTCACAAAGCTCAGAGAGAAGTTAGTCTCAATTCTCCACTCTTCCACTTCACCACCATCACCACTAGCCCATCCCTCAGAGATATGAAGAAATACGAGCAAAGACTGCAGTAGATCATATTAAGCCAATATTAAATGCCTCTAATGGAGCTTGGATTAGATCAGCCCTCTTAAAAGACTCAATGTTGCTTGCAAACACCCAAGGACTCTGCAATTGAAAGTCTTGATCACTGGGGAGGGAAGGGTCAAACACTAGCCTTGTGCTTATGAAAGGTCTTGAGTTCTTGATGTCTTAAATCCTAAAGTGGTTTGCAGTCCTTTCCCATTAATATTTTCTAACTAAAGGAAGAAGTGTCTGCATTAATAACGCCATATGAGTTTCCCTTACTGTGCAATTCAAACCTGAGTTAAGTCCCCAAATAACATAGTTTCAGGCTTTGAGCACATTTCAGTCAATGCTTATCAACTCAATTGGCAAATTCTATCACTTTTGTAGCTGTGGGCTCCCTACAACTATGCAATTGCTGTGTTGCATCACATTTCATCCCAGCCAGCAGTGGGATGACGTACATCAGCCTTCACTTTCCAAAGTTTCCCTGTCTTCCAGTCCTCCTGGCAAAAGATATTCCAAGCTTTACTTTCTAATCAAAGATCTCATCATGTTAAAACATCTGGTGATGTCTTCAATGGAATAAACGATGTCCACTAGGGGCTTGTATGAGACCACTAAATTTACTTTGGCTTTTGAATTAAGACACCAAATTTCAGCCTAGTTATTTACAGATTAAAAACTGAAATTCAAAATCTGACACTCCCAAGGCTTCACACTGGTTGCTCTGCTCTCTTCCATCTCCTGTCCACAGGTTTCTGTTGTCAAGCCAGAAAACATCTCTTAAAGCTACCTCAGTCTAAATTTATTTGCAGCGTACAGAGACAAACGTCCAGCTGCAATATAATTAGAATTTAGCTGGGTAATAGGCTCCAGATTTTTTGAAACTTATTTATATTAAAAGGACCTCTCTCTCTGCTTGTTTCTCATAATTACAATATGAATTTAAGGTACTGTAAAATTAATAGAACACTGACTCTAGAGACTGAAGTCTCCTACAAAGGCAGACAGACAGCCTGTCCCTGCCGGTGCCCTCCAGCTGTGACCGCAACCCTACACATGATAACAACTGGTTTACCTCTAGGCAAACACATTTATTGACTCCTTAAGATGGATGTTGAAAGAGCAATTGAAGCTAATAATGTGTAATTATTTTGGAGCTAATAATGTGTAGCTTTTTGTGAGATGGATCCTGGGCTATACAGAACAGATTTTAAATTACTCCCCTCATTACATGCCACAATAAACCTGTGGAAAAATCACCCTTTACTACTGATTTTATATATGTATATATATACACACATACATACACATACACACAGAGATTTGCAAGTTGGATGGTGCAGACAGGGTAAAGCCACATTTAGCCTAATGATAACCTGGTTTGATTTCATGTTTCAGGAGGTTTTGGTAAACATGAGTAGTAAAATCAATCTTCATTCTCCCCTTTTCTTGCAAGGTATTAGCGGCCAAGGAACATCATTCCTGGCCTTTTGGCCTGGTCCTGCTGTTCAAGCAAGGTAGAGCAGACTGGACCACAGTCTAGAGACCTTGCAGCCCACTGCCCCATGGCCTTGGGATGTTGCAAAGGATTTTAGAGTTATTCCATTTGCAGGTTCTCACTCCAGCTGAAATTTGGCAATGACAGCACCAAAAAGCCAGGCCAGGAGTGCTGCAGCCATGGCTTGGTGTCTATCAGGGAGGGTTTCTGCCCTCCAGCTTGCCTGTATTCTGCATCCAGATCCACTTAGGAAAAAATCTTCTGTTTTTTCTACCCTCATTTCACAAATAGGTGTGGTTGTAGCTGGAAGGCAGTGGCTGTGTGCTATAAATACAAGAGAAAGAGGAGATGGAAAAGGAGGCTCCTGGTTATTGTCCAGCCACATACCTGAGATATGCACCAGTAAGGCAGAGATTTAAGTCACACACACAGATTTGCTCATGTGTAGGATATGATATAATTACAGCCAATTAAATAATTTTTCCTAAGATGCTTTTTAGAAATCAAGTTATCTACTCATCAGACTGTCGGTAAACACATCCCTCACCCACAACATACTCAGCTTCTGCTCAGGTTACATTACTCATATGCAATCCTTGCGGTAATTACTGACACCTCTACCAGTTCCTAGCTTTTCAAAACACTGCAAACAGACAAAAATAATGACAACAGTTGAGGGAATTATCCTTTACCCATTTGAGACTAAGTCATGAGGGCTGGTTTGCTTCTTTGATTTTTTACTTACTGCTTTTATATTCACATACAACTTCTAGAGCTGGGTATGGAGTTACTATGACCCCGGTCCTGGTAATGCCCATTCATGCAGTACCTTCAGGCAAAGGGACAGATCCCATCCATGAATCGAGAAGTTCAACTTTATAAAGCACAAGTTTTGCTTTGCTAGGCATGCATTCAACCTGACTACTTACACTTCACAGATATATACATATACATGCTAGTTTTGGTTCATAAACATACTTATTTTTGTCCTGTAAGCGCAAAGAAGCAAGCCCTGGACCCATGGTCCAGTTGATTACAGTTCTGTGGGTTATGTTAGTTCTGGCTCAGTTTTCCAAAGTTATGTCTACATTTTTTCCTTGCATCAGGCAGTTCTTTCAGAGGCAGCTAGTGTTGCAGTCATAGATGAATAATGATGTATTGCCTGGGTTCAGAAATGTCAAATGGATTAGTGGTAAGTGAATTTTGTGATGTTCATGGCAATGGTACCACTAAGAATCCAGCATACAAAGCTGGAAGGCTGTTTTAGCCCCTCTACACTCTGGGCTTCTCCTCAACATCTACCAGCTAGATCCACTTTAATCCTTCACAAACAGCTTCTGTCTTTATCCTAAATAAGTGATGGAGCTTAATGTTATTTAACCTCCTGTGCCCTCTCCCCATATTTCTACTAGTGCCAAACACTCATAAACTCATTCCAAAAAGCCACACGTTACCCAACCAATGCTGCCTAAGGAAAGCATTCAGGAGTGTTTATGGGGCAGCTGAAGTGTAATGATTTAGTAGATGTTTATAAATGTTTATACTGTACAGATTAACATTCCCCAGGGGGCCTGTAATGAAGAGAGTGCTCCAACTGGAATCAAACCAGCCTGGGCTGAATGAGTATGAATGAATCCTGCTGGCCTACCCTTATGAGCTGTTTACTCAGTTTGAACGGATTTCCTCTATCCATGCTCCTTCGGCATTTTGTTTTGGGAGAGGCAAAAGAGGCTCCTGGTCTCAGAAGGAGCACAGTTTGGAAACAAGCTAGAAAATCCAGCCTATCGCTTGAATTGTAGCAATTACTCACAAATTTCAGTAGACAAAAGAACAAAGAGCCCAACCCTTCTGCTGTGAAAGTCAAGGCTAAAACTCCCACTGACTTCAAAGGAAGTTGGGTCTCAGTCTTAGAACAGCGTTTTCAAACATCACACCCAAGTGTAAACACTGAAAATCATGTTGAAGCAACTAAATCCTGCTATTGGACTAAGATCAGGGTCTCAGTATTTACAACTTAGAAGATTCATGTTAGGTCACTGTATTTGAAAATCATGACTTCAGCTACTGTGACACTGTGCTGGAGGTTCACAGAAATGGCTGGTGAGCTTCTTTTTCTACAAGGAACATTAGACAATTGTGGTGGACAGCTTCAGATTATTTAGCTGATAGTGATGATGGCTATATTTCATTCAGAGTAAATGAGGGAACAATTTCCATTTGTTCAGCAATAGGTTGAAGAGTAAAACTACCCCTGGAAGTGTTCAAGGCTGGGTTGGACAGGGCTTTGAGCAACTTGATCTAATGGAAGGTATCCCTGCTCATGGCAGGTGGGGTTGGAACTAGATGATCTTTAAGGTCTTTTCCAATGCAAACTATTCTGTAACTCTATGATTTGCTACTTGTACTGGGAAGTATACCATGGGTTTAACAACATGAATACCAAACCCAGAAAGCATGGCTGGGAACAAGTGGATGAAGCTGTTCCTGCCTTGATGACTCAGAAACAATGACCAAGCAGGTTTTAAAAGATGCTAAGAGCAATGATGACCCTGGGAAGTATGAGAGAGATATCATTTCTTTAGGGCATGATGCCAAGTGAAAAAAAAAAATCACAAGTGAGGAAACAAATTCCTCTGGATTTCTGCTGTGGTCAGGAGAATAAGACTTTTTCTAAATGACAGATGCACATGTTCAGAAAGTGAATCATCTCAAAGGGGCCAGGAAAGGGTGGGAAGAAAACAGAAAGGATCATGGCATGGCCATAGCCAACACAGGCCAAGAAAGATGTCTAGAAATGTGAAGCAGTGAATTGTATCTTCAAGAAAGGGATACCACTACAAGTGGATTTCTGCACTGAGAACCCTCAGTCTTCTTCAAGCTGTCCCTTTGTGCTGATGTGATAGGATTTCTCACTTCTCCCAAAATTATTCTATCTCTGGCTCTGCATAGAAATATGATAGTAACATCACACACTACAGGTGCTTTCAAAATAAAATAAGAAATATTCCTTGCAAATTCTTAAACCACAGCAATGAAGGTGGGTCTGTTGAAAATGTCCCATCTTCTGTGATTCTGCAGCCTCTCTAATAGATCAAACAGATTTGGAGGCCTCAATACATAAAAGTATTTCTTTCAATGGGTTTCTGAGATGTTTTTAAAGGCTCAAAAATAAGTTTGCTTTGAATCTTGGATGGAGACACTGGACAAAAGTAATTTTGTCTGCAGTGTTTGGCAAACACTCCTGGCACAAGCTCTACACTGTAACCCCACCTGGGTCTTTAGACTAGTGAAAAAGATAGATATTTGAAATCTTCTAGATCACTGTAACCATCAGGTAATTAGCTGTAGCAGACTTACAAAGTAGGAAAAGCTCATGAGAGCTCTGAAATGAAAGCACAAAATGCCTCCTGGAACTAATTTTAGAGTGGCTTGAAGTATTTAATCCTGCAAATTATTGCGAGTGAGGAAACATCAAGGTACTGTTGGATCTTAATAGTGGCAAACCAGCAGGAGTGGTTCACCTTAAGCTGCTTCCTGCTGGTGGCTAAGCAATCAGACACGCTTTACACCACTCACAAGTTGCAGAGGCAGCTATGTTTTGCTCCCAACGACTTGCAAAGTGGCCTGGAATTGTTCCTGTCTTCTTTGTGTCTGCAAAAGATCCTCTATCACCCAAGCCAACACAGCCCTACTTTGCAAACAGCAGAGGAAAAGGAAAAGGAACACAAACAATGGGGGTACAGACAGAACCCCATCACTGCATCATGTTAGACCCTGGTTCCATGGATGTTCTCCATCCTTCAGAGGCCAGGGAAGGGTTTGTAGAGGGGCACAAGCACGCAGAGTGCTGTACTCGGTCATAACTATGGTCTGCCTCATTTGGAAAGATGCCTTTCTGATTCCTTGCTCTGCTAATAAGTCCTCATTAATGAAGTTGGAGATTGTATTTATCCTTTCAACCCTCTAGGAGTCAGTTTCCTCATGTGTGAAATGGGGAAGGCAAGGGTTAGCCTTGTGAGGACTGTTCTTAGGAACAGGAAATGGCAGATATGGGACTAGAAACAAACTTTCTAGGTCCTTAAGCCAATTTTGCTCCCATACAATCTTCAGATCTGCAGACTTTTTTATTTTCATGAGACATCATGTAAAGGAACTAGGATACTCCATGTTTCTTCTCACTGGGAAGCCACTCAAGAGTTCTGTTGCTGTGGTTGCTAAAAAAATTCATTTATTTTCCAGACAGGATGTATTCATAGCCATTTAATACCCATTTGTTCTTGTGCCAAAGTAGTCTTTTATCTTTAATAAGTAGTCTGCCTAGCTCTGTGAAAGCTATATTCTTGATTGCTACAGAACCAAGGAGTCTCCTCTTCCACAAGCTGTAGGAAGAAGTGTTAATAACAGAATGTACTGTAATACCCCATGCAAATTTTATAGGAGCCCATCCAGGTGTGTGCAAGGATCTACGTACTAATTCCAAAACTATTTCCACTACTAGCTTTTCCAGCTGAAAGCTTTTCTCATCCTTTAAGAATAGATAAGAGGTAACAAGCTACAGTTTAACATTTTCATGGAAACTGTTTCCCAAATAGCATAAGCTGCAACATCTCTGCCTCTCCAAATCCACCAGGCACCAAGAATCATCTCATCTAGAGAGGCAAGAATTAAGATTTGTGCCTTTGTTTGAACAACAAGCACTGGGAAAATCAGATTTTGTTTCTTTATAGGCACAGGTACCCCTTTGCACATGCATCATTTATATCTGCAAACCCAAGTGGTAAAAATGTCAGAATCATAAAATGGCTTGGGTTGTAAGGGATGTTAGAGATCATCTAATTCAACCTTCCTGTCATGGGCAGGGATGTCTCTCAACTAGACCTCGTCCAACCTGGCCTTGAACACCTCCAGGGAGGGGGCATCCACAACCTCTCCAGGCAATCTGTTCCAGAGTCTTGCCACCCTCGTACTGAAGAACTTCTTGCTAAGATCTAGTCTAAACCTACTCTCCTTCAATTTAAAACCATTTCCCCTTGTCCTGTTGCTGG
>JAVSBS010004316.1:0-15476 GCA_033124195.1 Coracias cyanogaster | reverse complement strand
TTTTTGATCTTTGATGAGATTAATGACATTTAGGATGAGGACTGTGCAATGAAAATTAACTCCCCTGAAATATTTTTTCTCCTACCACTGCAATCACTGGGCATTTTGCCATTGACTGAGATAGGATTATGAAGAGTAGTCTCCATTCATGGCCAGAGGTACAGAAATGTGACTCTACCATGCACAGAGTAGCCCTAATTCCTTCTACCTTTGCTGCCTATTCACAATTCTCTTCCCAGGGCTCAGATAAATGGATATCAGCTTCTCCCCCCTTGGAACCAATCACTTTGGGATGGGAAAGCGTTGCATGAACTTGACTGAAGACAGGGCTCACATCATTGCTGTTGTGGACAGCAAGTATATGACTTGCCTTGGGCAGGCTAGGTAGAACTCTAATCTTCCTGTGACAGCTTTCCCAGAACTGTGTTGGGAAATCTGTAGCTAGCTCCTCTGGAGAGGTGCAGAGACCACAGCACTGTCATCTCCGTCACTGGCAATAGGTCCAGTCATCTCTGAGCTCAGTGCCTGCTGGTCTGCCCACCTTTCAGCTTAGTGGGGGAAATCCTATGAGAAGGAGCATGCAGTTGTCTCTTCTTTACATGGAGTCATCCCCCAGCACAGACCCAGCCTTTCCCACAAATGCATTTCTCGTTGTCACTGATTATTGATCTGAGAATTACAGATTATCTCTGTAAGAGAAGGGCTGCCAACTCCCACTTAGGCCAGGTGGAGGCCCAGGACATGGTCCAGCTGTGAAGTACTGAGACTATGTGGACATGAGAAGAAAATGCCTTGCTTTTCTACTAGGCTCAGTGCCTTCCAGACACAGGCCTTGGGTGGGGTTATAAGAATGATAAATACAACCACACCAGAGCATGGAGGACATTCTCTTTGTTACCTTGTCTTCAGATGCACGATGTGGTTCTGTCCAAGATGGACACAAATCAATCCGTATTGAAAAGGGTACAGAAAGCCAGGAATGTTCCCAGGTCTTTACCATCTCTCAGGGCACCAGGTCTACATTTCCTTCATTGCACCTTAACATCACCACCAATCCTCTTGTTGTTCAGTGGTTGTTCCAGGCAAGCCACACGCTAGATCCATCCATCACCTCTACCAGGGACGCTCCCCCTGTGGAAAGTGGACAGACCTTGGCAAATGGAAACAAGTGAATGGACCAAAAGGAGAAAATCACCATCTGTACATCAAGAGGCTCCCTCATATCCTGTGCTGAGGTGACAAGGAGCTATTTCCTGCACTGAAACTGGGCTGGATTGAGGGGTTCCTTATTGACTTGTGGAGGACTGCAAAAAGTGACACGAGGCAACACTCCTGTACCAGAACCCGTTCTTATGGAACAGATGCAGGGGGTCCTGGCCAGCTTTCAAACCTCTGTGTGTGTGGGAGAAGGCCTGGAAAAATCCTCTAGCCACTTTTGCTGCAGAAATAGGCTTGTGTGCTGCTGAACAGAACTTGGAAGCCCTTGTCTTTGTCAGATGCCAACTTCTTGTTCAACATGACTTTTCCACAGTTGATACCTTGATGAAATCTGATCCAGTGGGACATGAAGAAAAAGGAATTCGGGGCATTAAGGAGTAACTCTGGTGATGGCGTATTCTTGTAGCTGCTAGTCACAGGACACGGCAGATTGGCATCAACACTGCTGCTGATCTTTTTAGCAGTGCCAGCACATAGGGAAGGTATTTTGATGTGCTAGAAGGCCACCTTCTGCTCCCAGATGAACATGCGAAGAAAGGCCATTTTCTGTAAACATCATGCCATTTTTAGCACATTTAAAGTTCCATTTTTTGTGTGTTTGAAAGCTGAGTGCAAATAATTTCCTGCTTCTCGGCAACTCACTCTGGACTTAATTGCTAACTTCCATTAGATCAATTGAAATGTCTGCCCAGGGCATTTTTGGTGGCTAAAATTATTACACGAAAAACCAGCAACTTCTTTTTTAAACTTCCAGTTTGAGAAAAAATGGTGGATTTTATACAAATAAGTAATTTCCCACCAAAAATCTTGAACAGCTCTAAAATCTTGTCATTTCCCATTCCCCAGATTGGAAGGCACATATAAAAAAAACTAAAATGAAGGCTGAGAATGTAATTCAGTTAAATAACACATGCCAGGAATTTAGCCTCCTTTTCTGTTTTTAATTTGTCCCCTAGGGGATGAAGGTTTTCTTGATTGTACATGTTTTTGGATATTATTTTTCATCGAGTTGTAGTAAATATTTCCCAGTTAGTGACATTTTCATGTCTGGTTAACTTTTTGTAGGGTACACAGATTACACAGTAATGTTTTTGATCTTTGATGAGATTAATGACATTTAGGATGAGGACTGTGCAATGAAAATTAACTCCCCTGAAATATTTTTGAGCATTCACTTAATGTGTGCTCTTTATACCAGTTTTCCTGCCAGAAAAGTCATCTGTTGGCATGCTCACTATAAACTCAGCAAGAGGGTAGACATGTGAGAGGCAGATTCATTTTTTTCCTTTGCACAAATATTTGCAAAATCAGGGTGTGGGATTTTTTTTTTTTTTTTACAACATCTTTGCCCATCTCTCTAGCATTAGCACCGCAGGTTTAACCAAGTCAGCCCACGTTTCTGAGTCAGACAGCTGGGAAAAACATGGAAGTGAAAGGAATCCATATATTGCTGGAAAAATCACATCGTGAAACGCCAGGAGGGTCTGACTGAAAGGACCGAGAAAGAGGCAAATGCCAGTAATTGGCCCCGACACAAACTTATTTATAGTAAGCCTAAGTAGGGTGAAGTCTAGTCTGCAGGGTTCACCTCTCAGGATCAGGCCCTGAGTCTCTTGGGATTTAATTTCTCAGAGAACCACAGGGATGGCAGATGGGAAAGACTTGTTAGGTCATCCTGTCCACATGCCCCGGCAGGAGCAAAATGAGATTGTCTCTTTGCTTCATTCTCAAGTGCCTCGTCTAGATTTAAACAACTCCAGCAATAAGACTGTTATTGCAAGAAAATTCCACTGCCTACATGTACTTTTGCAAAACCACTTTTTTAAACCTCTTGATGTCCGTTTGTTAATTTTGCCTGAGCTGCATCACAAAAGAGAAAAGTGAAAGTACCAGATGTGACCTTGGGCAGTGCAACCTAACTGATGACTTGAAAGTAGAATTAGAGCACTTACCATAATGAAATGGCGTTTGCGTGGATTTGCTACAGGGCAGAGTTTATATTTTTGGCTATCCTATCTTTGCATTTCTTTACAGTAATGTGCTTGGACTTTTAAAAATTTAATCTCAAAGTGCATTTCCAGTGTTTGTAATGTTTTACTTTGGCACCTGTGCTCTATTAATTGCTGCTATGCTCTCAACCTTGACTCCATCTGGGTTTAAGTTATTTTTAATCTGTGGTTTTTATCTCCTGTTTCCAGGCTATCTCTGACATGAACTACTTTTATTAGCTATGTAGTAATATTATGCGTTATTTGCCCTTGCTTGGGTAGGAGAGGTTGCACAGATGTCCATGTAAAACCAAGGATAGGCATAGGAAAGACCTACTGTAGCAACTGGAATGACCCATTTGCTTTTTTTGCTAAAGCAAAAGGGTCATGGGAAAATACTCATTCAGCAAACACGAAATCCTTCCTTTGAAAAAACTTGGGTTTAAAGAGATTTTACTGAGCCCAAGGTTAGGCTTTAGTGGAACCTGGCCAGGATTATGGGCCAGGAACTCTTGAACCTGCCAGTTTTCGAGCCCTGAGTGAGTTTATGTAGCGATTAACCCCAGGAGCAGGGGAACGTGGGTGCTGCCTGCGGCGACGCAGAGCAATTGGTATCCATTTCTATTTTGCTGCTACTGGCTTTGAAACTGATAAAATGCCAATTCTGTGGCATGTGCACCATGTTTGGAAAGCTTCCAGTTTCTAGGAAACTAAAAATTATACATATACTCATTTGAATCCAATTTGGACAGGAATTTTTTTTTTCCTGTCAACTTGGAAGCTCTCTAATTAATGCAGATGAAAAATACAGTGCAACTTTAGTATCTTCGTTTAGTTAGTAATATAAATGACAGTCATATCCCTGGAGATGAGCTGCTGCATTATCCAGGTGTATGTGAGCTGCTGTACCACGATCTTTTCCATGCTTGTGAGAAGGCACTGAGAAATTCTTTTTCAGTGTTCTCTTCAGAAGAAAATTTTTAGCTTCTGGATTGAGTCTTTCTTTTTCCCTGCAAGGAACTGAATTCTCTGACAAGCTCAGCCCTTGCTTGCTGTAGCCCATGTTATGTGGCAGATATGCCCACTTAAATGAAAATCTTTCATCTTCACAGGAAGGTATTTTTATCAGAAGTAGTCAACATCTGAGAAGACTCAGCTACAATACGTGTGGGATGGCCCATTCACATACTAACAAGAGAAAAAGCTTAATTGATGGACCTAGATTTAATGTCTAACTGCTGGATGCCTGCAGTAAATTACATGAATTTTGTGTTCTGCATTCTTGGGAGCAGCAGTGCCTGGGTTCTTTTGAAGAGCTGGCTTCCATCCTACCAGAAAATGGCAATGTACTGAAAGAGAAACATTTTGTAGGACTCTATGCCTCCATGACCAGGGTGAGTTAAGATCTTAGCATGGCTAAAGGGATGCTACTGTCCCCTTTGCAATGCCAGGGAGGCCAGGCTGGCTTTGGGACTGGTGCTCCATGTGTGGTGATGGGCTGATGGGATGTTGCCTCCTGAGCCTCTCTCCTCTGGAGCAGTATGCTGAACATGCATGGGGCAATGTGGTTTAAATCTTGGGAAGCATTGCTCAGGTGATTTCCCACTAATCCTCATGAGCTGCCATGTGAAGTGCAGTCAACCCTGCCTTGGAAAGAGAAGAAAAGGAGCTAGGACAGCAGCCCACAGCTTTGTTCTGTGGAGAAGAAAAGTGCCTGATTGTGCCCTCTCTGCTTTCTGAGAACTACCCAGGGAAGATCTGTTGTGGAAAGGTTAAAAGGAAGATCTTTTGGGGAATGCAAACAGCAAGAGGAGCAGAAGGTGGAAGCATGAAAGGCCCAGGCTGGAAGGTGTCTTGGAGCTTGTAACACAAGGCCTGGAGTGTTGGCCTGAATTGCAGGTAGGAAGCCAGGAGAACAGCTTTGAGCAAGGAGGACAAACAGGGAGACAAAGCTGAGACAAAGCTTTCTTGGAGACAGACACCAGCAAAGAGCAGATCTGCTGCTTCACAGCAGGTGGGAACTGCTGTGAAGGATGAGTCACAGTAGCTTTTTTTGTAAGTAAACACGAACACTAGTAAAATCTCTGGCTGCAACACTGACTTCTGGTCACATAAGGAATGGTCCTACAAAGCTCTACAGTTTGAGTGATGCTCAGGCCAGAAGAGCAGCAGCTGCAATGCCAGCTCAAAACACTGCTTACACCCAAAGCGAGGTGGCTGTACACAGGTTGCTTGGTGGGAAACGCCCACTGCTAACCTCTGATTTTTGTGCTGGGCAATCATTTAGGAGAGTGCTATCTGTCCCTGGTCATGCCAAGGGCTGTGCCAATGGTTTACCAGTATAAAAGATGATGTTCCAGTATGATCCCAGCACAGCTAATGTTGCTGACATAGAAATAGTGACTGCTTCTGCTTGAGCAGAAGTTGGATCAACTCTACTTGGCTGAGCTCTTGTGGGTTTTATGAAGATCTGCAAAAGACAAGCCTTTTCTAGTTATTCAGTGGCGGTAGAAAACCAGCATTAGTTGCTCCAAGTGCATAATTAGGGATTGTTCTAATTTCTTTGCTGCAAAGCTCTCAGAGTGCAGGGAGGATGGACTGAGCCAAGGAGAACCAGCTGCCTTTCCTGGTTCTGGAGTTTCTTCCATTCCTAATGAAACCCTGCTGGTATGGCTCTGTGAGGCAAGAACCTCCTGCCCCAGGCCTGTGAACTTCTCCAGGGAAGAGATGAATTTCCTTCTGGATTTAACTTCATGGCACAATGCCATCAGTCACTATGGATTGCCTGGGAGAGGGGCTGATGGGTCCCATGGTTGGGTGGGAGCAGGACAGAGCATGGCTCTGAAAGGAACAGGGTTTCACTGGGGAATTACAGCAGCATCTGTTTGCTTCCAGCTTAGGCTGTGGTGGACTGTGAGAAGCTCTCTAATGAACACGCAGTCACTTTTTGGTCGGAAGAAGAGGACCACAAAGAAGAACAGATCAGCCTTTCAATTAAGTAGTAATTTACAATGCACCATGCTCTTCATCCAGCATGTTATTCTTAGCAACTGCTTCTCCTGACAGGCAGTCTTGTTATTCTGTGTCATTTTCCCCTTGCTCTCTGCTCATTCTCTTAAGCAAGGAGACCAGCTCATGAAGCCTGGTTCTTCTTGTTATTTTTATCCAGGAGCAGCTGACAGTAAAAGTGACAAAAGAATTGATGGGGGAAGTGGGCCAGAGCGTGAAAAATCCGGTCGTAAAAGCCAGAGTGTTTGCAATAAAATATCTATACATAAAGGGAGAAGCAGGGCTGGACAGAAAGCAGAGCAATGAGCTGTGAAAAGCTCATCTGGACCAGATGAAGAAAGTGTAAATCCAGCTGTTGGCGCAATAATATCCCTTGACACCTTGGTCTCATTTCCCTCAAGAGAGCTCATGCCCACTCTGGTGGCTATCATGGGGCAGTGGTTGGACCCAGGAGGATGATAAGGTGTGGTAGGGTGAAGAGATGAGCTTGGAGCCTCCCAGGGTCATGGGCAGAGCTGGCAAACCCCTTTGCTGCTGCCTATGACTGCTATGAAGGGTGTTTCCTCTTTGATGATGAATAACAGGGGCTGCTGCTTGGATTTGGGAAGATGGTCTGGGATGCAGCAGGACCCACAGTCTATCAGGTCAGGGTAGTGAACTGCATCACAAGGACAGCAAAAACCAGGAAGAAGGTTTGCTGCAGTCCAGCCTTGTTTGCATGCCTTCTCCTAGGCAAGTGCTAGCTCTGATGGGAGACAGAAGCCTGATGGAGCTAGACCTCTGGCTGTCCTCTGGAGAACAGACCCCTGTGAGACTGATAGGCTGCAGCCAATAAACTGAAGGAGGAAGTCTCAAATGAAGATTGCTGGGAAGTAACACTTCAACCTAAGGCCCATTGACTGTCTCTGCTTTTAGCACATGACAAGGGCCAGGGGATCAGTTTTACCTTGGCACACAAGTATTATCGCAGGCAAAAATACAGCCCTGACAGTTACAGCTGCACATAACATCTTCATAGCATCTTCTTCATACTGCCCTGCCAATGCTTGGTGGAAGGCATAGCCTTTAGCAGAAACATCGTATTTTGGTCTCAGAGGACAATAAATGACAATCCTCTCATCCCAAAGCCAGTTGTGCAGGGAGCTATAGTAATCAAACCACCAGAGAAAGGTCTGCAATCGCCTGTTCTCCATGGGCTGCCCCATCCTAGCCCAAGTCTGTGTCAACCAGCAGGAACCTCAAAACTTGCCAGCAACATTATTACCATCTGGAGGCAATATTTCTCCCTAGTTGTCCATAGAAACTCAGTCAGTTGGCATAAATCCTTCAGAGCAGGAGCAGATCTCCTTTCAACATATCATTTCCAGCCTCTGAGCTGCTGGCTGAGTATTACTGATGATGACTTTTGTGAAATATGGTATCACAAGTGGTGGGAAATGAGGAAGGCAAACTTCTTGAGTGTTACATCAGTATCTGATACTGATCTGTGACACAGTCTTTGGAGCAGCTGGGATCAGTTCATATTGTGGATATTAGAAAAGTTTATTTAGGGACTTCCAGGGAAAGAAACCTCTCAACGTTATGAGATGGTGGCAAATCCTGCAGGATCACATAGAGTTGTCCCTTGGGAATGGATGGGGGTTGCCAAGCAGCTGCCCACTTTGTGCTTAGCATGCACGATATTTTCCTGCTAGCAGGAGAGTGTTTCGGCCTTTATTTTTGAAGATTGGCTTGCCTTACCATGGCTAGTTTAATGGACATGTTTTATACCTTTTCTCAGACACTCAAAGTCTGGTGGCTGGTGGATCCCAAGAGGTGTGTATTACTCACTGATAAGTCCATGCTGTACTGAAAACCTCTTGACTTAGCTACTAGCTGGTCTTCTGACACTTCTAAGAAATCCTCCTCTGCCTGCTGAAGGCGGCTCTGAGAGACTCAAGAACAGAGAAGAGAGGAAGAGGCATGGCTTGGCACTAGAGAAAGGCTCCTTGTCTTGCTCCTTGATTGATCCCTGCAAGGTGCTGAAGTATCTGAACATCTCCATCATGACATCTGCATGGCCTTTATGGGCATGGTACTGCAGTGAAGGTCTCGTGATGGTTCAAAGAAGCCAAATGATGATCATGTACTTTTTGTGTTTTTCTCAAGCAATCTGTTTTTCCAAGGACTAAACATATAAGCAAGTTCAAAAAGAAAAGAGGTGTTTTGACCGGTAACTGCCCAAGTGGCCTCAAGTTGAACTCTTCCCTTTTAGCTTTCCTTTGGGCTCAACAACAGGTGTCTCTGCCATATAATAAACTAATCAATGTTTTGCCATAAACCCATGCCCAAAAGTGCTTCATTGTCTGTTTAAAGAATGAGCTCCATGTTGTGTCTTCCTCATGAAAGGAATGGGACAACCCTGAAGGTAACATGGGCTGTCAGCTTTGGTCCACTTCTAGTAATCTTTTCCAAAGAGGGATCTTTCTTCTGCATGGGAGTTGTTGGGGAAAGCGGGGAGTGACAACCTTTCACGGGGGCACAGAGTTGAGACAAATGTTTGACACAGGAACAGGGCTAGACAATGCATGCAACTATTGCAACATGACAGAAGGT
This sequence comes from Coracias cyanogaster, assembly GCA_033124195.1. Taxonomy (NCBI): domain Eukaryota; kingdom Metazoa; phylum Chordata; class Aves; order Coraciiformes; family Coraciidae; genus Coracias; species Coracias cyanogaster. The sequence goes on along the minus strand of JAVSBS010004316.1, from coordinate 6,666 downwards.
CAGGCAGAAGAAACCTTATCTGACCAAGACTCCGACGAACTGTAGATCTACAGTTTGGGGAGATCAGAGGAACTTTCCATGCATTTCAGAATATTTTATTTCCAAAAATCTGCAACCTTTATTCATGATAAAGACTGGCTTTGTCTGCTATCTGAGATCATTTCAGCTGAACTGGAGAAATTGAGAAATTGTGTCCTAAGAATCAAGGAATTTATGTGGACTGTTGACAGGAGAAGGATGTTTTAATCACTGAAGTTTTTAAGTCTTTACCAGTAATTTATGTTTATTTTAGCCTATCTTTATCCAATGAATAAATAACACTGGGAGGAAGGAAGTCTTTATTAAGGAGTCAATCTCCTTTCCCTGTTCAGCTGAAGAATTTAGGGATTGCAGTAAATATATTTTTGAATCCAGAAAAGTTTTTTCAACAGAACTAAGGCGGGCCAACACTAACACTCCTAATTGAGTAAAGACAGGCATATTAAAATCATCAATCCAAAACCTCTCATGCCATGTTTCTACATCAGAAAGAAGGTTGCTGGGTATAACCTGAAAGCTCATAGCCTTTCCCAAACATCTTGGTAGTGAAACAAAAGCCTGTCTTGAAGGTCTCTTTTGGGGTAGACATTAGTAAATTTGTCTCGATCTGACCGGAATGCTTTCTGATAATTTTTTTTTTTTAATCAAAAACTGCTGATTTAATTGAAACTGAAACTTTCCATGGGAACATACCAATTCCAACAAAACCTTAGCTGAGAAAAGTTTCTCAGGTCCCAGACAATTTGTGGTCAAAGCCAGAGAGGAAGGGAATTTGTGTGACATTTTATCTGAGCCTGGCGGACATGGAAATCCCATAGCAGAAGGATGACAATGGTTCACATCCCTGCTGCTTGTGAATACTGGCTTTTACAAAGCGGAGCAACTCAACACAGATGTGGCAGCAACGTGTCTTTGCAGTGATGAAGACTAACCATGTACTGGGCTCTATTGGTTTGACTGGGCAAAGCTCTGAGCAACATGCTGTGGCTCAGCCCAGCTTTGGTCAGGGTTGGTAGCCATCCAGTCTGTGTGATTCTGCAACAACAAGGGTAAATATGAGCTTACTTATGGCTGTGGTTGTAAGTTTGGTTCTTGAGTTGGTTGAGGCTGAAACAGAGATATGAACTATGGTAGGTCATTTAAGTGACCTGTCTATGGACTGCCAATCAAAAGTAACTGCATCTGTCCCATTGTCTCTGATTTTCTATGAAAAACTTGATGATTTAGGGTTTTTTTTTTTCCTGAGTCAAAAGTTCTTCATAAGTTCTGAGAAAAAGGAAACCATTTTATTACCCTCCCCATTGAACAGGGAGGGAGAGACAACCCTGGGCAGGTATCTATCTACCTCAAAGCTGCCTGCATCCTGCCCTCCCTGGTCCTTCCCTGAACTCAGATGGTGCTTGTCCTGTCACGAAGGGGATTGGCACCACCTGCAAACACATCTGCCTGACTGGCTGGAGAGATCAGCAGGGTCATTAAGCACGTCCTGCCTAAATTCCTTGAGGGTTTCCAGAAGAGAAAGGTGGACGAATTCCCAGTGTACTCTGTCACCAATTTGTGTAGCTTGGATCCATAACTGCTGAACAATGAGTGATCAGGGTTTGTTTGACAGCCTGGTCTAAACCTTTGCACACATTAATGTTACGACATGTTTTTGTTCTGGTGCAGAATTCCCCTGGGATCAGGCTGTGCTTGCAGGGGGAAATGGGGGATGAAAATTTCTACTGGCTGCGACCAGGACTTTCAATCCACCAGAGCATAGAGCAGGTGCTTATTCTTTGGCAGTCAATGGCAAATGCCATGTCCCTGTGAGGTCAGATTGGTTTCCTCAACCCAGCCACCTTCTCCCTGCCTCCTCCCCAAGCCACCCTTCACCTCTGGGTAGGAGGGAGGCCAGGCTTTGTCTGGCTAGGTAAATCACATCCCACTCTTGTACAGGTAGAAATGATAATTCTAAAGTGCTGGACAGAGAAGTATCAGGGTGGCAAGGTCTGTATTTCAACCAGCACAGTTTGGTCTGAGTATCCTCAGTAGGATGAGGGCCACCCCCTCCTCACTGACTGCTGCTTTTCAGGCCAGCATGTCACAGGCTCGTGCAGAAAAAGTTTAGGTTTTTTTAGTTAACATCTTGGCAGGCCTGTTTTGTGTCCAGCTCTGCTCATCACACTGCCTGTGTCCACGCAGGAGGTGTTTCTGTGCACAACCCTGCTCATGCTGCACTGCAATCTAAGCCAATGCATGGGCAGGACCTAGAGTTATAGAGCTCATGGTGCAAGATCTACTTCCCACCCACCGCAGCAGGACAAGCCCTTTGGGTTGCGTGGCTGTGATTCCACGTGGCCAGAGGTAAGCGAGGACGTGCAGGATCTGGCCTGTCAACCATCCAGCACTTCCCATCCAGGAATGAGCTTTGTAACTCCAATTGCTGTTGACTGAGCAGCTCCCTGACAGGTTCTGGGAGCATTTGGAACGTGCATCAGGGTGATCAAAAAGCTCGTGGCCGCGCAGACTGTGGTGGCTGCAGCCTGTCTCCCAGAGCTGGGCCCCTGGGAGCTGCTGGAGGGGAGCATCAAAAGACTCAGAGACAACAAAACTTGTTTAGTATCACTGCAAGGTCAGTGCCGCAGCACGTGGGAGCAGCGATCGGTGTCCATAGACAGATGCATTTGTCAAGGCTCTGTACAAGCTGCTTTTAACCCGCTGAGGTGGAGAATATCTATGGACAGGACGGTTTCTTGATGACTTGTGTTGCTCAGCCCTGATCTTGCTCTTGGCACCTTGCATCCCCACTCTGTTCTGACTCCTGATATCTAGCCATGCTTTCACCTCTATAAATGGTTCCTTGTCCTGAACATAGTGATGGCTGTTTTCTCTTCTTTCTTTCTTTTTCTTTTCTTTTTTTTTTCTTTCTTTCTTTCCTCCTTTCTTTCTTTCTATCTTTCTTTCTTTTTCTTTCTTTCTTTCTCTTTCTTTCTTTCTCTTTCTTTTTCTTTCTTTCATTCTTTCTTTCTCTTTCTTTTTCTTTCTTTCTTTCTTTCATTTTCTTTCTTTCTTTCTTTCTTTCTTTCTTTCTTTCTTTCTTTCTTTCTCTCTTTCTCTCTTTCTCTCTTTCTCTCTTTCTCTCTTTCCTTCTTTCCTTCTTTCCTTCTTTCCTTCTTCCTCCATTTCTTTTCTCCTTTCTTCCTTTCTTTCACAAAGAACCCCCAAACACTTCAAGGATGCTTCAGGGCTCTCCTTTTCAGCTGAGAGATGAAGCTGGAGATGGGCTGGCACCGCCATCTGGTGTGAGTTTCCAGGAATTAACCGGCTATGAGCAGCTTCAGCTTGAAAATACCCGCCTGGGATTTTACAGCTGACTAGAGCAATGCTGGTGTGCTGGTCCCAGCCCAGCACTGCTGGACTGCACAGGAGAGATCACTTTGATCCTCTGCATTTTCCAGCTTGATTCTCCCCTCAGAAATATTTGGGGCATCAAACACCAAGTTGCTGAGAGCAGGGATTGAGAAAAGAAAAAAAAAGTAACTGGCAGTGGAGGCCAGAGCCCTGTTTTTCATAAGTGGTTGCTAAAATTTGGCTAACTCTTGCAGTTAAGACAAATTATACTTTAACATTTGTATTTAAGACAGAGAGCCAAGCGTCACCCTGGAAAAACAGATTTGCTTCCTATTCATGGGAGCAAAAGACTACAGAAGACCCTATATAAGATCCAACAGCCAAATTTTTATTTTCCTCTCTCTCAGTGCTTTCATGTGCTTGTCTGGCCAAAGGGACAGAGGACCCATCTTCACAGGCATCACCAGCACAGCTCAGCTGAAGCAATGAGTCTGCTGGGGCTCCAAGTGTTGTGGCACAAACTTAAAAGCAAATATCTGGCACTAAACTAATCCAAAAGAAGAGATTTTATTTGAGATTTCCGGGAAGAAGAAGAAACAAACAAACAAAATTTGTATTACTTGAGCAAAACCACAGCTTTTTCTCACAGTGAATCTTGATTTTGCAAAACTTGCCTTTCCTGCTGAGCAATTGTTCCTGCAGATAATTCCCACAGCCTTTTCAGAAAGGCAGGGGGTCACCAGCTGGCATCTTCTGGGCTGTATGTAGTCAATTAGTTCAAACCAATTAGACAATTATTGGGTGTTACTAAACCAGAGTTAATTTCAATAAATTGAAAACAGCTGAGGTGTTTGGCAATGAAAAGCAAATTCAAAGGAATCCCCAAATCAGGTATGTCCCACTCTGCATGCCCTTTTAGAAACTTTACCTATGATGTTGGCCTTGGCTTCGTGATGATAATAGAATGTCATCACCTTCCCAGCAGTGGCACATAGAGACATCTGACCTTTCATAAAATGAAGATGAAAAGCCTGTTCTGAATCCTCTCTGGAAGAGCTAATCCAATTGTCCAGATTGCTCCAGCAGGGATGTACAGACAAGCCAAGTTATTTGGTGGGTGAAATAGGATCCCAAGGATGGGCACTCATCTGAACATTGCTCTAAGAACATTTTTCCTCTACTGAAACATCCCCTCACATAGAATCATTAAGGTTAGAAAAGCCCTCTAAGATCATCAAGTCCAACCATCAACCCAACGCCACCATGACCACTAAACTGTGTCCCAAAGTGCCATGTCTACACGGTTTTTGAAGATATCCAGGGGTGGTGACTCCACGACATGGCATGGCATCCTTTCCAAACAAGTGCTGGAGCACTAAAAACCAGAAAGGAGACTTAGAAATGGGCCTATCCCCAGATTTACAGTGCAAGGCACTAAATGGGACAGGTTTCCCCCAAGTTTGTTGGGATGTAGAGAGAACGATGCAGTTGACTAAGCATTTGGTACTGTTTGAGCTGCCTCAGAATACCTGCGACGTATATAGGGAAGGCCAGATAGACCCATAGGACACCTATATCCTCCTGTTGTGGCAGTTGGAGGTCAGTGGGAATACCCCATATGGTATGAAATGCCTATATTAGGACACTAGATTGCACTCCTAGTGTGCAGTAAACATTTATATGTAGATACATTTATCGTTGATCTCCACCTGGAATCCTCCTTCACTCTGTGCAATCCTGGACATGCCGTGTCATACTGGACTTGGGCTGGACCCTGCCTCTGGGAAGGTGCAGAGTTGTGTTGGTGGGACTGGAGAAGGAAGCCCTCCAGAAGAAGTCCTCTTGAGCCCATGCCACTGTAAGGAGTGATCTAAAGTGCAGAGAGCTTGAGCTGGCAGCAGCAGACCAACATTTGGCTATTTCCTAGCACTGGCTTTGCCCAGGGTTTGAACATGAAGAACTAGTTGCCAGTAAATGAGGTATTTCTGTGTCTTGGGTAGACCAGACCCTTAATTTTCTTCCAGCTGCTCTACGAGCTTTGGGCCCAGCTCTCGAAGTGCAGGAGACAGCTTTTACCCTGAGCCTTCCTCTCACATCCTTTGCTCCTGTGGCTCGCCTTGGTTCCCAGAGTCCTACATCTCAGAGGCCAGAGGCAGCAGACCCAACTCCTAATGTCCCTTTCACATATCACTCACATTTTATTTAGTTGGATTGCAGGGTCTTCAACTGGCCACGTGAACAAGTCCCATAAGATCCCAAACATCCTCATCTTCCTTCTGACCAGCTGAGAAATAATCCCTCATATTTATTTGAACTGATGTTCACAGTGGTAGAAGTTGGTGACCCTCTGTATTGAATAGTCTCTCTCAGAAAAAAAAAAACACCTGTTGGCTTGAGCAAACCTGGTCTTGAAGAGGGTCCTTCACCATTCCACAAGATGCTGGACAGTGAAGTATCTGTTGAATGCAATGGCAAGGATCTGAATGCTTCTGAAGGATTTGAGCTGTCCAGTATGTGACTGAAGACAGGAACTTGTGTCTGGTCTCAATGTATTCATTTTTAAAGGGGAGTCACTAGGGAAAAAGCAGTGAGGGTTTGGAAGATAACAGGCCGCTAAATATATTCCAGCACAAAGCTGACAACAGCTAGAGCCACATGTGATATGCCTCTGGAATCCTAGCAGGGTTGATTTGTCTTGGTGTTAGGCCTAATATACTTAAAAGCCCTTTATAAATAACCCAGGACCTTTTGCACTTGCTGTTCTACAGACTTGCTTTGTTTATTTGACTGGTTGAGCTGGGCCTGTCATTTTTAATGAAAATAAACTCGTTGTCAGAGACCTTTTCCTTTAGGGACCTTCAAAAGGACACACAGAGCAATTCTCTGCTTCTCCCTTGCTTCCCAGCAGCCCCATTAGTTCTTGTCTTTTTGGGGAAAGGTTAACTGGGCCTCTGTGGGTTATGTTTCTTCTGGCCTACAGAGCTTGCCTACAAAGTTGAACAACGAGGCTTCTTATTTTGGGTTTGTTTTTTTGAGCGGTAGGCATCCCATGTGCTATTAGAGCTGAAGTTCATCCCAAAAGACCAAAGGGCATCCACAGAGGAGGGTGGGCAATGGACAGGTGTCCTTGGTCATGGGTTGGAGAGGGTGTAAGGTGAATCCCACCTGGCCCCTTGCTACCTCTTCTCCTCCCAGGTATTTTGGACTGTAGACATCCACCATGACCTGAGCTGTTACCACAAGGCTCCGGCCGAAAAAAGGAAGTGGACAGCTTTGTTCTGTGAAGAGAGAGAT
>JAVSBS010004314.1:23987-66585 GCA_033124195.1 Coracias cyanogaster | reverse complement strand
AGGTCAAAGTATTTCTGAAGAGCTGGTTACAGAAATGATCCTGAAAAAGATTGAGTCACCAGAAGTTGCTCATTTTGGTAAGTATATTTATAGCCTAAACTTCTTAGAATGAGCTAGCTATAATTTTGACATATTTTGCATCCATTACTACTCAAATATAACTTATTTTGTATTAGCAGTAGAACTTTTTTCTTTTGCTCCTCAGGTTGTGGAATATCCATAGACTGAGAGTTGAGATCAGAAAATGTCATACCAGTCCTATGTTGTGTTAATTTTGAAAAAATGAATTTGCACCAGATTTTACGTGTTGCTATAACCCTAATTTGACAATATTATCTGGTTAGAAAAGTTTTAGGATTTAAAATAAAGATTTTTTTTTTTGCTTGAATACTTCTATCACAACAACAACAAAACCAGCAAAAATATTCTAAACATTTAAAATAATGAAAAAGAAGGAAAACAGATGACTGAAAATTCAAAGTATTACCATCTCTTTTTTTCTTACAACATTGTTTATTCCCTTTGCATTTTGTCTCTCAGAGTAAGTTAGATGAGAATAGTATTGGTAGTAGTAATAATTCTTTTTGAGGAAAAAATATGTTGAGGCTGTTAAGAGCCTGCTGCTGCAGATCTTGCTACAGTCTGGACCCACTTTCCTGAAGAAAAAGAAATATACTGCTAAGTGGAAAGAAAGTAAAAGAAAATGTAGTTTACTTTTCTGGTGTTGAATTTTATTTGAAATTTCCATTCTAGGAGAGAGACAGGTATAATGCCAAGAAAATGTTACGTTTCTACTGTGCTGAAAACTAGCACACTTCTGTAAGCTGTCAGTTGCAGTGGTTTTTTGTTCTATCTCTGGTCCAAGGTTCCACAGTTTTGCAAAAGATGCAGCTTTACCTGGTAAAACCAGGCTTTTAAAACAGTAGGCAAAAGACAGAAATTAAAAATAGGAGACTATGAGGAAAGAAAATTTTGAGGGAAGTAGGAGCAGAAATGCCAGTCTCTTAATCCAAATGTCCGGAATTTAACAAAAGCCTAAAGAGACATCTGTGTTATTTGATTTCCTCTCTTTGAGTCAGTCTGATGATGAATGCCTAAGATGTGTGCGTCACAGAGGTCCGCAGAGATCCTGGAGACAGTAAACATGACTATAAAGTTGGCAAAAGTTTGGTTCTTGTAGCCAAGCCATTTCCTGTATTGTGGATGCCCCAAAGTAGCAAGGAATAGCCTACATCCTCACTATTTTTCTTACCAACTAGAACTCATCTTCCAAACCAATTTTTGTAAAGTATTTTCTAGTTCTAATAACTTTTTGTTTAACAACTGTTTTCTTAATGTAATCCTTGGAAAGCTTAAGCAGGCTTTCAGCAGAAACTAAACAATCAATTTGCTATTAATTATTCATTGAAGATTTTAGAAACTGTTGTATGAGGGGCTGAGTTTTTTCCATTTAATGTTTGTTTTTAACATTGTAAAATATGAGTTTCTAAGCAGTACACACAATAAGGAATTATTTTCAATTATATTCTTCTGACTTAAATAATAAACATGTACTATGTTGGAGACTGATGTGTCAGAGATATTCAGAAGTGCTAAAGCAAGTGATAATATTTTAAAAGTCACTAAACCCAGATTTATTTTTTTTTATTTCTGAAGGAGGTTTATTTCTTGAAATAAACAGTGTCTCTTTTTTAAATAACATAGGCGCTGGAAAAAAACAAGCATACTTGCATTTTAAGGTATTGTAGGTAAGAAAATACAGAACTGTAACCTCTCTGTAGCTGATAGGGTTTTTTATTTTAAATAAAACAAGAAAACAGCCAGAAAATCATATAATGTTAATCTAAGTAATATTTACGAAGAAAAAATCAATGTCATTGTCACAGGGGAAAACTGCTCAGTTAGCATGATTTAATTCGGATCAGGACTAAAGTTGTTTATTGATTTATTAATGGTAAGTAATTAACTGACAATCAGTGAGCTGGTGATAAGTGAAAAGGTTTTGTATCAGCCACACAACAGACAAGCCACAAGCCCTAGGCTCTTGCCAAGTATTAATAAAGACCTACAAATTTCTGAACACCCTCCTAAAACTGTTTCCAAAGAGTGTAGTCAAACTTGCACGGTTACGCATGCAAACCCTCTCTCAAAGATGGGAGGAAGTTACAAGCACACTTTCCCTCTTCTGGGAATGCATGTTCCCCTATTTAAGCTTACTTTATGTTGGAAATGTGGGTGCTCTAGTTTTGTCTGTGTGTGCCGTTTCCTACAGTCTACTAATCCACACACCCGTGAGAAAGCTCCCCGTGAGCTCACATACACACACTGCAGGTGTGGGTCACTATGTGATTAACCCTGTTCTGTCAGTCTGTAGTTGAAATGCACGTTACTCGCAGCGTCCAAAAGGGTGGATGCTCTTTCAGGCCTAGACAGAAGGTTGTAGTGCTGGCACATCAAACCTGGTTAGACTGCTGTTCTTCTACCTTGCTCTCACTCTAAGGTCCCTTCCCTCAGTCACAATCTTTAATATTTCTTTTTCCAGATGGCTCCTTCTCAAGTTTCTTGATAATCCTCTGGTTACTATCCCTATTCCCCTGGTTGATGGTTGCCTTAGGCAAACTTCATCATTGTTAGTCTCCCCATAACATTATCAGTCTGGGGGCAAACGCTCTCTCAGAGAGCAATTTGGGATAATCTTTTCCCATGTTACACTCCTATTACTCTCATATCAGCTGTTGTTACCCAGGATGTGTTGATAAGCAGAGGCTGTGCAGACTCCCCACATCTCACTACCAGTTAGAATTCTCTGAAGGTATCAACAACTTAGAATCCAGGATTTTCATTTCCTAGAAGAATGACTATATATTATGCTCTCTCTTGCTTACCCTCTTCTATAAATTTTGCAGCTATGGATAGTAGCTCCCCAAAGAAGGAGGAGTCTTCAGTCCTAATATCTCTTGCAAAGACTGCTACTATGTTTTTGTGCTGCATAGACGTTTTGTACCACGTAACATTCTAAGCATTTTGAGCATGCACCATTTCTCTAAGGGCTAAAAAAGTCCACCTGATTCTTGTTTACTCTCTCATTCTGGCCTCATGAATATGGAGTTCCTTGCTATACAGTAGTTCTTACCGCACTGCATGCAGCCATTAGTAGTTACAGTACTCTCCTAGGAACTTGAAGCCACAAGTTTCTCTGTGGGGCTGAGCACTCTAATACTAGGAAAAAGGTATTATTACCACCATGCTTGTCATAGTCAGCATCTGTTTGCCAGAAAGGACTCAGCATTGTGAATCCTGACTGAATGGATGCTTACCAAGTTAGGTGCCTCAGTACGGTTACTGTGTGCATCGTGCCTCCTTTTGGCAGGATTTAACATCCAGGAGCACTCTGTATCCCAGAGAGTTGTTCAGGCTCCCTTTATTGTCCATAGAAGTGAAGACCTTTAAAGGTTGTATAAGAAGCCTAGACTCCTCATTTAAATGCTTGGTATCCTAGAGTGGCTACTTTTGGCAATGTCTTTTACAGAGTCTTTTAGAGGCAAAAATGGCCGCTAAACTTTTGTTACTTTTTAGGCACTACAGTGTCTGAGCTAAACATGTGAAGCAGGTGGTCTGAGTATGGTCTTTAATGTCTCCATATTTCTTAACTTTTGAGAGTCCTATATCAAATTGAAAACAACGCAATTTTGTGTTTCATCTGAAGTAGGCATGGGTGCACAGTTGTGCCATTAAATAGATGTACTGTCTAAAGGAGATGAGTATAACTAGTCCTATATTTCACATAACCTTCTAAAAGATGTATTTAATAAAATATATTTGGCAGGTTATGTTCTCAGTGGATTTCCTTCTCTCTCAGAGGAATACATGACAGTTTCACAGCAAATAGAGAAAATAAAGAATCTAAACTTAAAACCAGATTTCCTGATAAACATTAAGGTAATGTCATCTTAAGTAACTTGCTAGTAATTTTCCTAATTATTAGTAGACTCACATGCTGCATAAGTCAAAAGATAATATTTTCCCCTGTGCATTTGAATTTGAGTATAGTATTTATTGAGGAATAATAAATTGTTCTGTTTTATGTAGGAATGGAATTACACTATATTATAAGTATAGTAAGTATCGCCCATGTAAAATAATGAACATTTCCTAATACTTAGGTAGCAGTTGCAGTCTTTGCACCTCTACCAATTAGAAGATGCAGGTTTTCAAGAGAAGAAAACTTTGAATAACATGATTATTACGGGATTTTGGGTACGTGTACATCTGCCATTCATGTAGTTCAGGAAGAAACTTTTGCCATATGGAAGTTAGAAAGCAGATGGTTTTATTTTTTACTCACCGTGAAACTGCTTCTTAATCATCATTAACTCACTGCATTCACAAATCGCAATTTCTTCGTAAGTAGTAGTGTGACATAACAGATACAAAAGTGTCTCTGATACAACCTCAGAAACATAAATGTTACATTAGTGTAAGTTAAGAAGACTTTCTCAATGTAACGTACATGAATGAAATTGCTGGCAACGTCGGTATTAGTAAATAATATTAGGCAAGAGCAGCTCTTTAGACATCAGGCCACCAGCTTTGGCAGAACACAGCTAACCTATCTTGTTAGTCAGAAGGGAGTGGCCGTGCCCAAACTACCTGATGGGAAAGGCCCCAGGCCTGTGCCATTCTCCAAATTGTGCCCAGCTTTTCACCAGGGACAATACCAGCTAGCCCACACCAAACTTTGTCAGACTCCACACAGACAAAGTAATGGTATGTATAATCCTGAACAAGGGTTTAGGGCCTTCCATTTGCAATATTTTATTATCAGCTAGATTGTTCTCATCTTTTACTCTGAACGTGCAGAACGAGCTGACGAGGCAACTCTGAATAATCAGCCTCTGGTGTTGTGCTCCATTCTCATTGGGATTTTGATTAAAGTTTCATAGCTATGTGGTTTATCAGATGCTAAGCTTCAGTGCATGGACCTAGTCTATCACTTTGCCAGATTTAAATCTGTGTTTGTTTTAATTACTTCTGAGATTTAACTTGCTTGACCACGCATAATGAAAATTTGTGAATGCCTACTTCAAACCTTTTTTCCTCTGCTCATGGAAAGAAAAATGCTCAGAGAAACATATTTTTGTGCTGCTTTTCAGGCAGTTTTGATTTTTTCAGCTAGAGAAAGTCAATCTTTGTTTTGTTTTCATACCAGCTAGTGAGAAGTTCTTGAGAATATGTATTTTAATAGTTTTATCTGCAATAGTACAAATAGAAGAGTGATACTAACTATACTACAAAGAAAACGGAATTCTTTACTTCATGCAGTTACATCATCATCTCTGGAAAGAAGAATAAAACTGAATGCTCATTAAAAATCCTTTCCCTAAAGTGAAATGAATAATTTTGCCTTTGATTTCAGTGGGTTCAGGCTGTTTCACAGATATGTCAGAATTGTAACTACTTTCGTTATATCAAAAGGAAAGGAAGAAGGGAGATTCTAGATAACTCTGTGAATAATGAAATACTGTTATTAGCAGACCAATTTAGAGAAATTTTGTCTCTCCAAGAAAAAGGACAGAAAAGGCACCTTTGAAAAAAGAACCATATCTAAGCAAATTTCTCCTTCCCTATTTCAAAATGTGCTCTGTCATGTAGAAGTCATGTCAGCTGTATGACTCACCACAGAAATATAGAAATATCCTGAAGTATGGTAATACTTCGAGGGATACTTCACAAAATGAGTGCAGTGTGCCTGTTGCTAGCAATGCAATCTCAAAAGCTCTGTATTTTCTGTAGAAATCAAGTCCTGGTTTCTGTAACAATCTGACCTTAGCAACTACAGTATTTTCTTGTTATCTCTGTTTTTTTCCTACACATTTGAAGGGTAAGTGTTAGTGACTTAAAAGGAAGAATGATTATTTATATTTTATTATGCCTCATCCCCAATTCCATAGTAGAATTTTAAGATACCCATCTTAAGACCTGATGGAGATCTGGGGACTCCAAGTGTATACAAGTACAATTTAGAACAGGTCAGACAGAAGCTTTATTAACTATGATCATAGTGAGAGAACATTCAGACAGCATCTCCCTCTCTGCTCCCCTGTTTTCTGCTAAGTGATTGCGTAGACCAATTAGCTTTTTCTTTCAGAAAAAAAAAAAAAAAAAGAGGTGAGAAAAAACAACCATTACAATGTTAAGAAAGTCAGGTATCCATCCCTGCAATGGATGGACTCTTTAAGTAGACTGCTAACCACCACAATTCTAAGAAGGAATCAAACAGTACATTATGAGACAAGGTAGAAAGAAGGATCTTGATGGAGCCTATAGCAGCGTCACACCCACTGTTACCTTAACTCAGAAGTGGGGAAGTGGAAACAGTCACAGACTGTTAGCTTTTAGTTGAAAGGAATGTTTTAGTAAGGGTAAATGTTTTAGTTAGAATGTTTAGTTAAGAAGGGTTTAGTTAGGATAAACTTCTTAGGCAGACCTCTCAAATCTATTAATAAGTTTACCACTGCAGACCGCATCTAGATTTATCTGTGTTTAATGTTCAACTGTATTTGTGTCTGCAGGGCTTTTTATGGACACACCATTGCTTACTCTTCCAGAGTTCCAAACTGCTGAACTGCTTTAGCCCCTGGAACTATGCTTTTGAGTAACAGTAAAGCTCTGTGAGGCCAGAGGCACTGAGTAAAATGGCCTTAAACTTTCTCAAGTCCAAACCACTTTGTCATTAATTGCAAGAGCAATCACAAGCCTGTCTGCCAAATACTTTTATCCATAAACTACACCTACACTTGTTATAGTACAAGGTATAACTTGCATGGTAAAATATGCTCAAGTAGTGGCTACACTCCTGATATGGAATGTAAAATGCCGATGGGAAAAAACTATGTAAGTGTTCAAATCTTTCTTCCATATTTGCTGCTTTTGAAAATTTTGTGTTTACTCAGAATGTTATTGGAGAAGAAGCTGATGAATCCAAATATTTGCCAAACAGACTTCTAGCCCCCATTCTGCAGTTTCAGGTATAATAATATTATTATTACAGCAGTACAATAAACACATGATTTCCTTTTAATTGTTCCTTGCTAGTGTTCAGATTATGATTTATGCCAAAGAATATCAGGACAAAGGCAACACCCTGATTCAGGGCAGGTATGTCAGCGGAACCAGTGGGATCCTAATGTTATTGAAAAGCATAAAAAAGAGAAAGATCAGCATGAAGAAGAGAATGAAGAAGAAGACGACCAGGAAGAAGAAGAGGTAAATATTGCTAATGTCTAAGCAGTGCAAAGTATTATAATGTACTGTAGACAAAGCAGAACAAATTCCCACACTCCAAAACATCACCATACTACATTATTAATTATTTTTGCTCAACTTTAATCTTAATTCAGTTTCTGTTGTGCTTTAAGAGATATGGTGTAATACTTAAATGGTAGGTTTAAATGACAGCCAATGGTGACTTTTGTATAGTTTAACCTGGATTCACTCTGTAACTCAGAAATCACTGAACTGTTTCTTGCCATAAGTTAAAAGGGTGCATCAGGAGAATGGTGACTCTATATTGTCTGTTTCTTGGTCTAAGCAAATAAAAATGTTCTTAATTTTTGTTTATTGTAGCAAGTTTTACTAGTATTTGCAGGGTACTAGTTTGTTTTATGGTTTTGGTGTTAAGACTACTACTACTAATGGATTTTCTTTTTTTTTTTCACTAAGGGATTAATTTTGAATTCAGGTTGAATTGTTCTGGTTTATAATGCTGGCCAGAAACCTACCAATGCAAGCTCTAGGCACATTTCTCTCAATTTGCAGAAACTACACTTCATCAGGATAAGATCATGGTCAGAAATCACTAGACTAATACTCATTGCATTACTCTGGAAAGCTATTTTATTTACCTTTGAGTAAAGACAAAAATTAGTTTAGTTTATTCTGTTATTTCTGTATCTTGAAATATTTAAATTTTCATTCTGCAGACTGCAGAAGATCCACTTATGTCAGAATTTTTGGATCAGTTAGTGATGAGGCCTGAAGATATTCTTGAAAATGCAGAGGAAAGAGTTGGAACATATAAGGATATAATGCTTCATCCTTTAGAAGTAAGAAATAGCAAAATAATATGATTATGCATAAAAAATGATGGTTTAAAATATCTTGCACAGTTGTTGTTTTTTTAGTTTGAGATTTATTGTATGGAGGTGGGAAGAAGGCGTACTATAACATATCCCTGAGTTTTGAAATTCATACTGAAATCAATTGACAAAATTTTCATTTGTAGGTGTTGCTTCTACTCTGGAGTCAAGATACAGTAATCCACTTTGAGTTTTAAAATTCAAATCATACTTGCCACCACAGACACTTCCTAAATCTAGGAAATGAATTATTTGACAAGCCCAGCATATCGTCACCATTACCAGAGTCCATTATAGCATGCAATCCCATGAGAAATCTGCTGTTTGTATCCATTGCCTTCCACTCCAACAGATTCCCTTCCTCACCTGCTTGATTTCCTTTATATACACAGTAATAAGCCCATCAGTTTGCTTTAGCACCTGTTTCATCTCTGCAGCTGTGACACTGTTTTTGAATTTTGTTGTTGCGTTCAGGAAAGTTGAATTTACTATGGGAGTTTTTTGTGTTGTTTTTTTTTTAATCTTCTGGAACACGGAACTGCAAAAGCCTCATGTTGGTGCACACTTGACAATTACTGTTTATTTATGTCCTTTGATTTCCCTATGGATTAGATAAATTCATAGATAGAATTGTGTAAAATCGGTATAATGTTCTTTACTAGAGTAACTAACTTGTTACTGCTGTGAAGGGGAAAACAAAAAATGTGGTATATTTAATCCTATATAACCTCACACGGATTTCTAGCAAACTAATGGAAAGTTGTTTAGACTAAATTACTTTAGAATGTACACCAAACTTCAACACTTTCAACATGTTGCACTTGTTACTAGGTCTTACGTAGGCTTCACTAGTGATGAATGTAATAGAGCGTATGCTTAGTGGTCCACTAATACATTAAAAGAACATAGAGATCTATCATTGGCCCAGGTAGAGGTTGAGATTATGAAATTGAAAATAAAGCTTTTAGGATGTATAGTGTGCACTGAACTGGGATAGGTAGAAAGAACTTTGAAGAACAGATTTCTTGGTAAATTGTTAGGATGAAAATGAGTAGAAGCATAAAATACAGTTAGGGAGGAAACCTAATGAAGAGCCACAACATGTGAAATAATTGGCTAGACCTCAATACTGAAGGCAATCTGCAACCTGCGGGGTTTTAGTTAGTCATAAACTGAGTCAATAAATGTGATGCTATTATACAAAAGCAAGTATTCTAGATCTACTAATAAGACCACTGTATGTAAAAGAATCACAAACTATTATCTTCTCTGTAGAAGAGTATTAGAAAGAAGTAATTAGTTATTATCTATTTCTACCAAAGATAGGACAAATAATGTAATTTATACCATAGGAGACTTAGACTAGATGCTTGGAAACAAACTCTAACCATAAGTATAGTGAAGAACTAGAACAGATTACTTGCAAAGTTACGAAGTCACCTTCACTAGGCTTTTTCATGGCTGGGGTTAGACCAGCATCTGTCAGGAATGGAGTGAATGTTCTCAGTCCTCAGACAGAAACATTAACAGTGGATAGGGGATGTCTGTTTTAGTCTAATACCTTATTTACTAATGGAAAAATTGAAAATAAGACAAATAAAATATATTGTTCAAATTTTACAGAAATTGAGAGCCAGGATCAAAATGAAAATATTGGTCACAAGTCTGATATTTCCAAGAAATCTGCTAATTGACATTGACATCATTTTCTAGCAGAGAATTAAGGTGGTTAGACAGTTAGAAGTTGAGTTCTTACACAGAATATTACTGCATCTTAATTATTTGTAGCCCTCTTGCATTTGAAATAGAATATCTAATCTGTTTTCTGAATGCATTGTAATTCCTGTTTTGGAGGTTTTGTTCTCTCTTTATTTATCCATCACCAAATAAAACTTTCTCTCCAGAAGATTTTATAAGTCATCGGTACAATGAATCTTGGTTTTGTCCACAGGATTTCATCCTTTGATTTGTATAGGAACAGAATGAGCTTCAATGTCATTACCTGCTTAACTATACTCAATTGATGAGTATGTCTTTGTTCTTAAACAGGACTTGATGGCTGAACAGGGTTGTCAATATCTTATTGAACTGGATGGAAATCAGCAACCAGATGATCTCTTTGTAGTAAGCAAGCTATGCATCAACTTACTTAGCCTTCACTAGAAAATAATCTCTCCGTTCTGTGGATTTTTTTGTTAAGGTTTTTTATTAATTAAAATTGGCATTATTGAGGTGTTGCAAAATTTTATTAATTAAAATTGGCATTATTGAGGTGTTGGCAAAATTTTAAGTTGTGTATAAAACGTATTTAATTACTATTAGAAAACATGATCTTCAAAATACTTGCTTTTGTTAAAACAATTTTAAGATTCACTGCATTGCTCCCAGGCTTATGTATATGTTACAGGATAATATTTTCAGGCAGGCTACAAACTCTTTTGTATTGTATGCATCTGTTTTTAGCACTTTATTCTGTGTATTAGTGTAAAATATAATTACTAACATGAAAAATTGAAACATTTTCAATATGATGTATTTACAGAATTGGCTTATTTTGTGCTGGTGTCTAAAATAATGACTGAATTTTAATGAACTTTGATATTGTTTTACAGTGTAATAGAAGACACTATTCTAT
Organism: Coracias cyanogaster; assembly: GCA_033124195.1. NCBI lineage: Eukaryota > Metazoa > Chordata > Aves > Coraciiformes > Coraciidae > Coracias > Coracias cyanogaster. The sequence continues at coordinate 55,812 of JAVSBS010004314.1, read as the reverse complement.
TAACAATTCTGCTGAAGATTTGTGTCTATATTTTTAGCTCATAACATAGCAACTCATTCTCCCTATTAAAAATTTACAATGATAAAATTTGAAGATAAATAATCTTATCTTCTGCCTCAGAAACAAGATTTGCTTCATATCAGAACCCTAAAGTACAGGGCTGAAAATGAAGTGAGCGATTGTCTTTGACAATGTAGGAAGTGAGCTGCTCCTGCAGTTTACCCTCTGTTGTTTGAAACAAGTTGAATCAATCATAATTCTCTAAGTATTATTTCAATTTATGCTTAACTTTACTACCAAGAGTAGTCCTATGGGAAGAAACCCCCACTCATTCTGCAGAGCTGGAACACAAAATTTCCAACATAACATTGCAACACAAGATTTATAATAGAGGCAATCAAGTTGTGTAATTATTCCAGCCTTACAAGTAATGCAAAGACCTATTATGAAACTAGTCCAAACATGACAAAATTTGCTTTTTCATTTAAAGAACACTTGTATTCAAGCAAGACAACATTCAGGAAATTCTTCAATTAAATTTAATATCATCTGATTCTCATTGGCAGACATCCAGTTTAAGTATCTTTTAAAAGAAATTACCCAAAGCTGTATTACTTCCAAGTGTGCATAATCTGATCTCCTAAGGCGACCTTCCTCCTTTTCAGACTGGAGCTCATCTGAGTACTTCCACTGCTTTGTGGGAAAGAATCCTTCACAGCCTATTCCTTTAGAAGGCTTGGGATTCACAGCATAATGTGGAGATATAAAGGCTGTGATTCAGCATTTTGCACTGCCTCTAGCAAACAAATAGCTTGTTAAAACTCAGCTCAATAACTAGCTTGACTCTCGCTAGGAATTAGGCCTTAGTGTATGTATAGCCATTATATAAATTACAAGTTACAATTTAAAAAATACTTTGGGAGTCCTTTCAGATCACAAAACCAGTTTTTATTCATACTAAGAGTTATTTTCTCTTCAGTCACTGGTAGTTCGACTTCAATCTCTGGGTGTTCGAAATGGAGCTCCTATAACTAGACTTCAAAGCCAGGAAGAAGAAATGCTAGAGGGTCTGGAAAATGTAAGTGTGTTTTTCTAAAATATGATTGACTGTAATAAATATATAAAAATATTTTTATTTTCTCCCTTAAGCTTATAATAAAACATCTTTGTTTCACAGCAGCCAGTTAGTTTTATCATGCAATAAGGGCATTTTTGGATCCTTGGTTTTCCAGAAATGTGAATTTAAGATAATTCTGGGACTGAAATACACTTAAAAGAGCATGGGAAAAAACCAAACCTGTCATTAAAAAAATAAAAAAAAGAAGTTAGATGATTATAACAAAATCTTGAAAAAGTGTTTGTTCTAGCCATAGGGGAAGAATTAATTCCTTCCAAGAAAATAAAGAATCTTTAGCCAAAGGATAACAATCTTAGCACCTGACTCTTAGCTTGATCGTTATTCTATTCTTGAATGAGAAGTAGCATGATAATACAAATTTAGCAACATCCTGCCTAGCTGAAATCACATACATTGCATTTCCTGTAATGAATTAGAAACATGACAAGTTGGGGCTGAATTTTGCTGAATCATGATATAATTTGTGTCCCTTCCTTCCAAATAAAACTGAAAGCCAGAAGTCTTTGCATAAATGTCTTCAGCTACATTCACCTGCAGTCATCTTTCCTATTCCTTAAACAAAACTTTGAATATATGAATGGTACTGTAACTGGGACTGTAACTGGCAGACCTTGCTATACATTTTCAGAGAAACATCCCTCCTTCACTTTTCTGTTTTCTCAGAAAAATTCACAAGTGAAGGACTTTGTGTCAGAGGTCATATGTATTTATTATTCTGTGTGTGTTGGTCTGTGTGTCAGCTTTTAGCATCCACAGCATTTGGGACAAGGAGTTCTGCATCTTAACCGGACATTATATACAGAATTGCTTCCTTTTTTTGTTGAACTAGACACCTTTTAGCTCAGTGTTCTTTAGTTGTTGATATGCAAAAGTCAGTAAACAGTTTTGTTTTCTGTATCTGCCTTCTAATAACACATGATTTCAGAATTCTCTCCTGTTCTTATGTAGCTATCTTGTTCCTAGACTGAAGAGTCTACTTAATCTTATTCCTTCTCACAAGGAAAACTTTTGGTGTGATTGATCAGTCATATTACCTTTTTCTGAAACTTTCCAATTCTACTGCAAACCTTTAGAGGTGAGGGTAACAGAATGCACATAGCATTAAAGATGAGGACAGGATTTGTACAATTCAAAAAGAAACCTTTATCTTCTATTCTGTCTTTGCTGAACATTCCTAACACTGAGGTTGGTTTTATGACTGCTCTTGGGCATTGACCAGATGCTTTCATGGAAGTATGTATTATAATTCCAAGGTCTATTCCTGAGTAGTGACAGTCAATGATAACTCATCATTTTCTGTGTAAAACCACTCTTTTAATGACTGGCTTCCTACAGTCTGAAGATCTTTCTCCAGATCTTCACCACCAGCACTTGTGTGTACCTATTCTGAATAATTTAGTCACCATAATCTTTAGAATTCACTCACTATTCACCTTCTGTAAAAGGTCTATTAAACTTACTGCTATCACATGACATTTATGCATGCCTAAAAGAGATATTCTGGCCTTGCTTTTCCCCTACACAGCCTGTAGTCCTTTCTGCATCCCCTTTAGAAGAAACCTTGGCCATTTTCTGTTGTCTTCAATAAATGGCTGATTTGTATCTCTTTATCATTTTAAACTTCTGAAAATAATAAATGATGCCTATGAGAACTATTAAGTACTATTTTTATTAAATAAAATTAAGAAACTAAATAGTTTCTTCTTAAGCATGTCCTACAGCTCTGAAATATGTAGTTATTTAAAATGTTCTAAAAAGCATGATGTGGTTTTCATTTAAGTTTGCTTATTTTCCAACAAAATATTTCAAAAAAGGTGAAGAATAAGGCATATGTAGCTTCAGACAAAAATTACTTATGCTGTTATTGCTGTTTTAATAAACAGGATGAACTTTTCCGGGTTCTGTCATCTTACAAACTAATAGCACACAGATACCGATGGCGTAGAAGCAGGTGGGGGCAAGTATGTCCTGTGGCTCTAAAGGAAGGTGATATCATAATAGGAAACCCAGACTTGGCTGTCAGGTTTGCAGAATTTGACACTTTTTTTTAATTATTGCTATTTTATAAGGTAATTGTCTATATCTGATAGCTTCTCTTCTGTTTTAAGTTTTCTAGGTAAAATGTATGTACTGTCATCCCCAGAGGCATTGAAAAAATTTATGCTGAATCCACGGCCTTATCTATTACCACCAATGCCAATTCCTCCTTGTAAAGTACTAGTATTTGGTCCTCCATTCTCTGGAAGAACAACTATTTGTAACCTAATTGCACACAAATATAAAGGAAAGGTAGGTTTATAAAGGTCTTGTGTAACAAGGGTATCAGCTGAGGCTTGGGAATCAGTTCAGCACATTCTTATTCCTCTTGTGTTATTAACATAGACATTGCAAACATACAGATTACAGAAGAAGCATAGTAATTTATGAAATTAATTTTTATATAAGTAGCTAAATTTCAAAAATATTTTTAATTTACCTCTATGGGACACCATTATTCATGTGTCAGTTATTTGTCTTAGCATAAGAGTATTAAAAATAACTTTTGTATCTAAGATAATTAAATGTAAATGCAAATTAGAGGTTTTTTTCAAAAAAAACCCTGCATTTGAATGATATGTAAATTTTTCTGAAATTTGCAGAGCTTTCCCAAATTAATTTCATTGTATAGAGGTTGGATCAGAAGCTATATTTCTCTTCTGTTATATTTTTATTTTTTCAAATCATTTCACTAGGTTCTTGATATGGCCAAACTCATCCAATCCCGTATGGAAGAATCAAGAGAAGAAAACATTGAGCAAGTGCGAAGGGATGCAGTAGAAAAGGCTATAATAACAGTGAAAGATAGGTTGGAATTAGAAGAACAGTCAACAGAATCAGGTGAATATGGTGTTCCATGGTCTTTGAAGCTGTCTTATTTGCTTTAGATTATTCAGCTGAAGCAATTGCTATCACTTTGACTTATGAAATATCACAGAAGTTGTTATTGTTGTACACTAAATATGAACTAAAAAAACATGCAGTGAAGGGAATATCTGAGTAGAATTCAGTATTTTTGACATAGTATATAAATTGTCTGAAGCTGAGGGCCACGAGCATGTAAGAAATAGCTTTCTGAGCTCTTTTTGAAAGAAGTAATTTGTTCTGACTGATACTGGTTGGAAAGTTTCCATCTGAATGGCTTTCTGACAAGTTAAATCTCTGCAAAATTGAAATTTTCTTCAAGAAAGCAGCTTGTCAGCTAGGCTGATTTGAATCCACAATCTATAGATTTTCCACTTCGGAGCAGCCTTCCAAGATACTGTCTCAGGTGGCACATTGACAAGACTCTCCAGCTGTAGCCACATTTAGACTTCTTCATGTGCCCAGGTTTTTGCAGCTTAATGAATTCAGAAAATATTTTTTCAAAGTGAAAATAACATGCTATTTTAATACGTCTTAAACAAAATTTGGATTTCATTTTTTCAGGAAATTTAGTGGGTTTTTTCTCAAAATTATTTATTTTTAAATGAAAATTTTCCATTGAACTGGAATTGCCTTTTCCATTTAGCTCTAGTTAGGGTTCAAATGGACAATCAGGCCATTTTTTCCTTACTCAGCTAAGCAAAAGTCAGCATATTCCTCTGGTGCTGCAGAACACAGAAGCTGGCAGTGATACAAAAACCATTGCCATTGCGGTGAAAATAATGGTGAACTATGACACCAAAATTAAAACCATTAAACAGTGTTATGTTCCACATTCCTATGTGGAATACTATGTAAATACTTTTGAGTTCAGATACATAATAAGCTATTAGGATTAATGAGAACTTAATCAGATGAAGGATGTAAACTGTCATAAAAAGTAAGAAAGCTTCTGAAGGGAAATTAAATATTTTTGGAAGCTTGAATCTGAATGTAGAGGAAAGTATTTCCTATTCCTAACAAAATTATTTAGTTAATTACCGAGAAACACTAAAAATTATGCAAAAGACATGTATCACTTTAATTAGTGAAATGGCGTCCTGAGTGTCCTGAGTGCTGCCAGGTCCAGTTGAGGGATAAGAGAGTGAGACTATGAAACTTCGCTAAAGTCCACAGAGTTTCTGTCTACTGTCAGAGTAGGTCAAGAGCTTGAAGCTGTTGGTGTTGAGGATTCAATATCCATGTCATGCATGGAGGACTTTCAGACTAGCTGTATTGTGATCCCACGGGCTGAATACTTAATGGTTTCAGCATAGTAAATGTGCATAGGAAGGAATTGGTTGGTTTTCGTGTTCCAAGACTGTTTTGTCATGTGTACCAAAGCATGAGAAGGATCAGGAGATTCAACTAAAACATTGAAAGGTTGGACTAGATGATCCTTGTGGTCCCTTCCAAACTGGTATTCTATGACTCTGTGATTCTATAATACTGGTCTTATTCAAACTAAAGAGGTAACATGTACACACTCAGAGGGTCCCAGTCTGCTAATGTGCTCAGGTGACATCCAGCTCAAACAGAATCACATTGTTCTCTTTGGGGGAAAAATATGGGAGAGTATTAAATCTGCTGAACTGAGGAAGTGTACAAGACTTGAGGATTTTTTAAACTTTTCTGGCTTTTGTCATATTTCTCTTTTAAGGAGAGAAACAGTCATCTAAAAAACTGGTACTGCTAGAGAGCCATTTGTGTCTGACAGGCCAATGGGTATAGTCTTGTCTTCACTAGTGCTGGAAATGTGCTTGTGATTCCTAGGAGGCATGTTGGGGGATTCCACAGATTGGGAGGCTGCAGATGAAGAGAAGGCTGATGTACCTAGTTCAGTCAGAGGGATTTTGTGGTGAGGTATTTGTGTGAAAGGGTTTTCTATGGATGCAATTTTCCGTGAACTTAATACGATTTCATAACTACAGGATACTTGTAAGAACTTAGTAGTGTCAAAAAAGCAGGTGATTTTGAAGAACCCATTAAAACCAGAGAGGGAATAAACGTGGAAGAGGGGACTGCTATAAAATCTGCCATCATCCAAAAAAGTAAAAAGTACATCTTAGCTATTTTAAGCACGTCATTCCACATCTTCAGTGTGTCTTGCAAATTAAAAAGTGAAAGATAATATTTCTTTTTGTCCTCATTTACACTTATCAGACTATTTTAAATTTTTTCCTTGTTGCTGATACTGTCCTTTTGAGAAACCTACAATGAAATGGTTAATTTTGTCACAGAAAGATATTAACCCATTAATACCACACTAATATACAGGGGAAAAAACTCCCACTGACCTTTGTTGGAGATAAGTAGGTATTTTGATGAAAAGTTTGGTATTTTCACTTACATATCTTTTTATAGCATAAGATTCTTTCAGAATTTTGTAATAGATAAGGAGAATAGGTGTTAATTCACACACAAAAAAGTGAAGAAAGGATCTGAATTCAGGAGTAGGAGTTTTGCCACTTGAACATGAGAAACTTAAAAGTATGCTAAATTTTAATTAGCTGCATTCTCAATTTAAATGCATTCAGAAGGACTGATATTTGATTCTTTCTCAATATGATTGTGTAATACTGCATAAAATGACCACTGCTCTGTAATTATGAAGTGACTAGATTTAATTGCCTAGCAGTTATTCCTGACCTGAGGAAATAAGTATTTCAGAATTTTATGAAGTGCTTTTATAAAAACTCTGTATTGTTAGGAATGTCAGAGATAACTGCTGACCACCCAGAAGTTCAAGCAATGGTAGAAGAAGCCATAAAATGTGCATCTGTCTCTGAAGTTACACTGTCACCTGAATTGTATGCTGAAGTACTGGAGAGAGCTATTGCAGAGGTAAAACTAAAAGTACTATGTCACAAAGCACATTTTTCTAAGAGTAACCTATAACAGTTTATACATTACTGATATATGTTTTTAATATTTCCGCTTGAAAGATCAGTTTAGTTTATATCAAATAGTCTGAAATCTTACATAGGATTGAGGAGAGACTAAGCAAGATCGTGAAAGACAAATCTGTTGAGGACTATTGAGGACCACTATGTATTTATACAAATTATTTCTGTCTTCCAAAGTACCTGGAGTACAAATTGTTAAAGAATTATCTGAGGAAAGTATTACTGTATGCTTGCCCTATTGTAATACTCCTAGTCACTATTGAAGAGCTCAACACCAGATACCAGCATTTGAAAATAATTTTATATGAAAGTTTATCCAAGAATCTTGAATTGTTTAAAATGTGTTCACTGTTTTGTAACTATTGAAACTGTAATCTAAATTCCTCAGAGGCAACCTTAAAAAATCACTGGCACATTAATCTTTTTATTTTAAATGTTTTTATTTCATTCAGACATATATAGTTATAAATGTCTTACTTTTTATTGACCTGAAATGACAATAAGGAAAAATAATAACATTTATAAAACAATTTTGTATTGCGCAGTCTTTTTGAACAGCTCACAGGTCTATCTTAGTCTTTTTATGATACTGAAATTGACATTTTATAACAGCTTATGAAGAACAACAAAGACAGGTTTCCCGGTGCTCCAGAAAAAGGAGGATGGGTAGTTGATAACTACCCTCTGTCAACAGATCACTGGTCAGCTTTATCAGAAAAAGGACTTTTACCTGACACTGTTGTCTGTCTGAAGGATACAGAAAAAGATGGTTAGTAAATGCACACTAATGAAACTTAATCTTCTATCTTTTTTTGTGTTGATATTTGTATATAAAGCACACTTATAAGAAAAACTAGTAGTTATGTCCCACTTAGAAAGTTTCAGGGGTCTAGAGGAGGAAAAATCCAGTGAATCAATAAGGGTACCCCAAATTTCTTATGGTAAAGGGAATTACACAGAATTCAAAATGGGAATGGTTTACAAAAGCATGAAGAAAATTTCTCATATTTATAATCTTATTTATGATTTCCTCCTATTTACAATCAGCAGTAAATACCATTGGACTCTTGCAGTTTCAGACTCTTTTATCTGTGTCCGGCTGGCCACCAGCTTGCAATGTGGCTCTCAGGCAAATTCCCCTGTCTGCACATTGGTTTCCCTACTTGCAAAATCAGGTTATAATCTATAGATAAGTACATTCTCTGCGTGAGAGAAAAGGGGGAGAGAAATACGTATATGCAGGTGTATCCCGTTCCCCATCATGGGATCAAAAAAAGTGGAGCAACTTCTTATCCAGATCAATGCAATGCTTAGTACCCGTGAATTCAGAGGAAGGGATTTTTACTTTATTTTTTCAAACAGGAAGGAAGGTTGGTACCAGGCATGAAGAACTGAACAGACTCATGCACTCTTAAAAGTTTTGCCTGCCAAATCATAACTTTAATGGATTATGCCTGCTTGATTCATATCACAAGTTTCATTGCCCTGTGGCAATGTTTGATCATTACCTGTTCAACTCAGTCCATTATTAAAAGGCCTTTCAGTAGCAGAAACCTCCCTTCAAGAAGGGAATGTTAGGTCTATTCATACTTGGTTAAAGAAAGCTCAGTAGCTGTCCAATATGAGAATCAGTCCAGAGAGCTTTTCAAATCCATGTCCCTGAATACTAAAATCAACCTCAGCAAATCAAGGTTACAGAGTTTGCTCAGAATAGATTTTGATTTTTCTTTTTTTTTCTAAAAAAAGCTTTTCAGAATCATGTCATCTGATCTGCTAATCTTCCTCACAACTCAGCTATGGTACCTAAACTACTTAGTCAAATAGCTTTGTGAAATATTGTAACACTTTGAATATCTCAACTCAAAGTCTTCCAGTGTGGCTGGAGCTCATATACAGACAAAATACAGACTGAACACTTCTATGAGAAAGTTCTAGATCCAGTGCTTGTCAGAAAATCATATTTGCTGTTCCTATTATTCAAGAAGACCTCATCTCAGATACTTCCAGAAAGAACTTAAGGACAAACTGCATTTCCATGCCTTCATCTTTGCTTCTCAGAGATTTCAAGCATATGGAAATGTTTATGAACCTAGTTTCTGGGACACAGTGCATTGTCCTTTCAACCACAAAAAGCACCTTATTCATGTAGCTGGCATGCAGTGATGTAATGTTAATACAGTGCACTAAATTACAAACAGCAGGAGTCAAGCTCTAGCCTTTTCCACAGGGAGAGGACTGAGGTGGGAAAGATGCTTTCAGAGTTATCTTAATTTTCTTGTCACTTCTCAGAATTTAGAAATTAATTGGATAAAAGTGTAGCTTTCTGCATATGGAAATATCCTTAAAATCCTATTTTTGTTCTTTCTTTTTTTTTAATTTGGGCAATTGTATTAACTCTTTATTTGATTCCCACTAATTTCTGTAATTTAAATAATAACGTAGTTTACCTTTTCATAGCATTATGAAGCATTACTTTGTAAGCTATTCCCTGAACTAGTCTAAACTGGTGTAACTCCACTGACAGAGATGGATTTCAGCCACACAGCCATTTATCATAAATCTATTTGTCAAAGTAAGTAAGTCAATAGATTTCCTAGTAGGAACCACATATTCTTCATTTCTGTCAACCGGCTGTAGTAGTATAGGTATGTACATTCTTTATATTTTTACTTGAACGTTTTTCATTTGTTTCTTCATGGTTTTCTTCGTACGCACACGAACAAAGTAAATGCCAGAGTAATGCATGATATATGGAAATATAAGATAAATCCTTTCAGTGCTGTCTCCCCTTACAGTGTCATCATAACCTTCCCATATCCCAGATTCGGTTTATTAGGTGCTTGAAACAAAAAAACAAAGCTCTAAAGCCTTAGAAAGCAATAGTATTGTAACATTTCAGTAGTGTATATGCCTTTTCTTGGCTTTAAATTAAGTAGGAGAGTTGTCTATCATCTATCAAATAATTTTCCCAACTCAAATAACCAGTTTTATACAGATGCATGAAACTCATTACAGTTGTGTAATTGTACTGCAGGAGTCTGTATACTACGCAGAGCATACTTAGCAAACAGGGATGAAATTAATTCTAAGATTTTGAAAAGACTAACAGATGAAGCATTAGAAAAGACAGAAGAAGAAGAAGAGGCAAGGTAAAATATTCCAAATGCCTGAATGTATAAAATGAGTACAAGAAAATTCTAGCCTTACTTTGCGTTAAAGTTATCAGTGCATTTATCAACACAAATGTACTAAAACAGTACACTAAGAGTAGTAGTGATGTATAGGACATAATCCAATATGTGTTAACTTTAAGGAATATCTCATTTAGATCAGTAAATATGGCAGCAGAAGATTCTCTTGCTAAATGCATTTTCATTAGCCTTTCATTGGTCCAGCCTTTTGATGTCATGAGACAATAACATTTTAGATTATAAAATATATTTGATTTTTATTTTGAAAAACACAAATTATATTTCAATTCTCAACAGTTTATTTCCACATCTTTACATTTATTATACCTGCATTTTCTTCAGTAGTATTTATATATGTTATAAGATAAATAATCTTTTACTTACAGAAAAGAAATGCAAGAAATACTGACATCAGAGGAAGACCAATCTCTAGAGGGTGTTCAGGAGAATGGTGAAAGTGTGTATCATTTGACTTCTATTTTATCTAATTACATATTTCAAATCATTTAGCAGTTTGGTTTATATGCAGATTTCACAGTTTTTATTTCCTTTTTACATTCAGCATCTAGAAAAAGTTACTTTGTATTACTGTCTTTGCTTCCTTTACTGATTCAGACACTCATTTCTGTGTTTCATTCTTAATGAATGTTACAGAATAGAGATGTATTAAATTTGCCAGCACAGTTACGTTTTTTGATAAATCTGAAGGGCAGGACTTCTCTGTCTCCTCTAGTAACTTTTTAAAGAGGGTTATTAACTGTACTGAAACTTCCTACTCTCATCAGAAAATCTGTATCCCCTCACAAGTTAGAAAACATTGTTACAGCTTAGCCAATAGCTAATATGAAAATCTCAAAACTGTTTGATTTTCTGTTCTTCCTCCAAGAAGCAATTAAAAGGGAATGGAAAATATTTCAGGAGTGGGTCTCTTACCATGCATTAGGAATTGATGCATATGGTAGCAACATACATTATGAAGTGCTGAATCCAGTAGCCCAGTAGAGGTGAGGCTGTTGCAGCTGCTTGTCCCCAGGACCATGCAGTAATGAGTCTGAGCATGTATTCCCATTTTCACTTTCATCCTCTTCTTACTCTATTATCTGTGCCTGTTCCTCCCCAATCCACTTTGATCCTTCCTTCTCCTTGCCTTTGGTCCTTTTCAGAAATGCCTCATATGTATTGTTAGTCTCTCACAATCCCAAACTGCTTTTCCTGGCATCCCCTAATGAATCCCATACACTATAGGCTGTAGTCCCCCTCAGCCAGGGAGAGCCTCTCTGGTTGACACAGCTCAATAGATCTCACACCCAGACAATGCCTTCCTCATCCTATTCTAATGACCCCGAGGGAAGCCAAGTCAAGTGTATATTTGTTCTGATCAGGTTATTGGGGTTCCACTTGTCATTGTTCCTCCCTCCTTTGTGTTTATGGAGATTAGCCTTTAATAACGTAACCTAACAACATAAAATTCCCTCTAGTAACAGTATTAATAAAACATTCTCAGAAAGACATTCTTATTTTGCTTCTTTCTGTATTGATAGAAGTGTACATTATTTTCATTTACCCACTCTTTATTTCCTGTAAAGATCTTACTTTTGTATCATTGTGCTATACTTTGTTTCTAGCAATGAAAATATAATTGTCCTGGGCAGGAGTGAACAATCTGTGAGGAGTGAGATTTTGGGGGCAGGCCAACTGTCACAAAAAGGCTGGATTTTTTGCACCTCAGACAGTTGTGTCAGTTGGGTTGAGGTTTAGAATTAATTCCAGAGAGTTTCAATGTTTTTGAACCTCAACAGTCATTAAAGTAGCAGAGTTGTACTTTCCTTTTTACCTTCTTTAATCACTGCCTATTAGAAGAATGATGCTGTCTGATTTAGATCTGCTGTCAAGATGAAGTATCATGCAGAAGTATCTGCCTCTACTTTAAAAACTGTGCTGGGGACTTTAGCCTAAATTATCACGTAAGACCTGGAGCTGAAATTAAAAATTGAAGCATGTGAATTTCCACTATTTTTTCTTAGCAGTGGGGGCCTAGACTGTCATTATTGTCTTACTTTCAAACAGAACATACTGGTTCCTATAGAAATATATTATGGCCAAGCTTATGTTCTGTATTGCCAATATGTTTCACATACACTTTCTTTCATTATCCAGTCCATTTTTCCTATATATATCAAGGCCTAAGTTGTAAAGGTAGTATAAGATAGACTTAATATCATAATAAGCTTTTAATTTTTAATTAGGTAACATTTCACCTATTCTCTGAAAAGAATACTTTAGCTTTGTAGGGTTCTCTCCATATAAACTTTAAACAAATTCTACATTATAATGTTTTATAGTTTCTGATAAAACATGCAGCTCTTCTCTGAAGTGGATGAGTACTAAAGTATCAAATATAAAGGATTCTACACAGATACTCTATTATCTCTATCTCACACAACAAAGTTCATTTTAGTTTTGAATATCTAACTCATTTTGATCTGAGTACATCAAAACAACAATTATTAATGATGGAAGTAATAATGCCATATACACGCTTGTGCTCTTAACACGTGATAAGTCCTTGTGTCAGAGAAAAGCATGTTTTCCTGCACCTACATTTGATTTCAATAATCAAATACTGACTCACCAAAACACTTCAGTCATGCTGCTATTAGCCTCACATCTGTTCTATTTCACGTGTAGTGCCATCAGCACATTGACTGCAGCTTTTCTCCCATGTGACATATCCTTACAAAAATATAAATGAATGATATGTTCACAGTTTGGGGCTTTTTTATATAGCAGTTATAATATAAAAATGAAAGCTCAGAAAACTACTCCAGAGCCCCAGTCAAGCTCTTTTGATTTCTCATATATCATATCATATGGGAATGGTTCAAAGCTGCACCAGGGGAGGTTTAGGCTAGATATTAGGAAGCATTTCTTTACCAAGAGGGTAGACAAACACTGGAACAGGCTTCCTAGAGAGATGGTCAATGCCCCAGGTCTGTCAGCGTTTAAAATGCATTTGGACAATGCCCTTAATAACATGCTTTAATTTTTGATCAACCCTAAATTGCTCAGGCAGTTGGACTAGATGATCATTGCAGGACCAATCTAACTGAAATAGCCCTGTTCTGTTCTATTCTATAGAAACATGCATTTTAAGAATTGCAATTTTGTAACCTCAGTGGGACATTGAAGTAACTGGGATTGCTTCAGGACTCAACATATTCAATTTTATAATACTGTTTGTGTTTAGAAGGAAAAAATTGTTCCAGTAATGAGCAAGGTACTCGCACATGTCTTAATGAGAATGAAAGCATGTGGAGAAGGAGACTTTAGGTAAATTTAACAAATGTATTTAAGTGACTTAGGAAGCTAAGTTCAATGCTTACAATGTCTGTTGAAGTTACACAAAACAATTTATGTGGTAACTCTTGCTTGTAGTGTCTGACTGAAAATTATAGCCCCACATCTTTTTTCATGTGCCTTGACACAATTATTCTGAGCTTAAATTATTTTTTTGAATTTCTTACTGTATTTAAGCATTTAAATTATATGACTTCATGAGACTATATTTCAGGCATTGTATAAGAGATATACAGCTTCAGGTAGGTCTGTGGGTTCATTCCAGTCTTCCTGAGGTAATACATGGCATATTTCTTTCCTGCCAAGTATCAGTAATAAAATATGCCGTACAATTGATCTTACCCACTGAAGCAAACAGTTGCCATGGTTTAAGACTTTCTTTTCTATACTTTATTTGTCAGCTCTGCTTTTCTGCCAGAGATTACCTCCTTCCTATGGCAAACTCAACCGGAGCACATGTATGCCTATGCCTCAGTAGCTCAGGGTGGTGTGTTACTACAACCCCATCTTCACTGATGTCTCTTCTGCTACTCTTGCTGTTTGCGCAGAAGTGCTTGCAAGAAATAAATGAGTAGATGAAGCTGATGATTCAGCCATCGCCTCCTGTGCTTGTCCTTCATGGCTGTTAATATCAATATTTGTTATGAACCCTTTAATATTGATCCCACCTACCCCTCCTTTCTCATCCTACAGATGGTGGAGGGTTGAATCAATACCCATCTCTTTAGTTTTTATTTTATGCTCTTGCTTTTTAAATTTTATTTTTAATTTTATCATTGTGTTAAATTCAGTAAGATATTTTAAGCAACAATAAAAAATAAATATAGTAATAAATAAACCTGTACATGTTAGGACATTTCCTCTTTAGTCTTAGAAGAGAAGTGTTTTTTGGAATCGATTGTAATTATAATATTTACCAGGCAGTTGATGTGTGCTCAATCCTACAGTTTCTAAATATATTTCCTGTGTTTTCTTGTCTGGTTTCCATTCTGATTTGTTCTTTTTTTTTCCTACCTCTAACTGGAGGCTTTTCAACAAGAGAGTTTGAACAAGGATAGTTTATTAATCTTCAGACAAAGGATAGCAAATTACTTGTACCACAAACTTCAAAGCAATCTGAAGAGATATTAACTTCACAGTTTGTTCAGTCTTTGAGCAAAATTGCATGATTCTCAAAGCCACTTTCTGCCCTCCTTCATAAGCCAGATATGATAATTACATTCTAATACCTGTAATCACAGCATTTTGGGCAAAGAAATTTCGAAATTTGTAATAGGAAGGTTATGAACAGCTTCTTCAATTAGATTCCAAGTATCTTCAGTTCTTAAATTCTCATTCAGAGAAATAAAGGCTAAGGGATATTGGTTTAATGCAGCTATGCATTTTTTTGCAGAAAAAAAAAAGCCTACGATTAGAGCTATCAGCCTCTCAAAGCTCTTTCTGACCATCTATACAAAAAAAGGGCATCTTCTTAATTTACTTTAACGTCTGTCCCTCTGCCTCCCTTGACCCTACCCAACACCAGTCTTGTAAATTACATCTCTTAGTTGTTTAGACACACTGTAAAAATTTAGACATGCTTAGCTTCTGTGCCACAGCTATTTCCACTGAAGTCTCTGGGACTGTCTATGATTAAGTTATACATGCATGTGCGAATTTGCATGTTGACAGCCTTAACAAAGTGTCCTCCATTTTGCACAAATTTTTCTGCATATCATTTTCCTCTTTGTGTATATTATGGACTCTTGATTTATTTATTACAGAGCATCAAAACTTATTTTTCTTGACTGTGTTCCTGTGTATATCAAGAGGAAATAAGGAACTAGGATAAGTGATGAATTTTCTCAATTTGATACATGCCATGGGTTTTTGTCTGCTAACCATATAAGAAGATACTTTACATGATGAAATTTCCTGATTCTGCATAAATTGGAAGTTCAATGCCAATAGTTTATTTGCCAAAAAAAAGATATGTACGTGAAAACAAATGCTGTAGTTTCAGATTTTAAATTACATTCTTGTTTAACATTATTTGAGTTTTGGGTAATCATAACTTGAGATGTACTAGAGGTGTTTTATTCCTCTAACAATTGTATATGGACATAAGCAAAACAAGACTTGTAGGGAAAAGTAATATTCTCTATTGACCAACCAATACAGTTGAAAAATTACACCAGCCTTCAGGTATACAAGCCCTTCTTCAAGTCAGAAGCACTTCTGCCCGATAGGAACTGTTTTGTAGAACACCCGAGTTTTGAGAATAGTTTGAGCACAGAACACAGTTTATGATGAATGAAAAATATTCCTATGTAAAAGCACTGAATTAAACAAAGTACTTCTCCACTTTATTCACAGTCATGTGGCATCTGATAGATGGTCTGCCTTTCCCCACAGATCAAGTAGCTGATCTTAAAATATTTTGGTTAGTATGCAATTCCTGAGCATTACCTGAGTAACTTATTTTTCGCAGGTGATCAAATCTTAAGTTTTGCAATGTGATCCAAAAATACCTATTGCTATAGTGCCTCCACAACCCTAAATGCATTTGTTAAAGTTACTGATTACTTTACTTATGCCAACAGAATTTGAGGACAATAATGAGCAACTTCCACCTGAAACTGAACAAATGCCCCAGAAACAGTCCAGTGACTCTGCAAGTTATAAAGAAGAATCTAAACCTACAGGTTGTCCTTGTAGCATATATAATCTCTCTTCCTTGCTAGTATCAAGATTTGTATGCCTTCCTTTTCTGCAAGATTTTACTATATTTTAACATTTGCTCTAAATATTTCTTACTTTAGTTTTTTCCTTTAAAGATATTTATAATGGAATAGCCAGGTTCAAGTTATTTAAACACTATTAAAACCAGTGCACCAGATATTTGCATTTTCAAAAACAACAAAATCTTACTATTGCCTCTACTGCCTAAATACCAAATTAACAAATGTGTACAGAGATCTATGGAAATAACAAATAAAGTGAGCATTGCTAAAATTCCAGGTTGACATAACCTCTTGTGTTCAGAAATCCATGAGCATTCTCTACAGGATGAACTGATAAGGGAGGGAAATCAGAGGAAATAAAACTTCAGAAAGTCAGTCAAAGATTGTGACCTCAAAGGAAAAGAAGAAAGAAAAAAAAATACCAGAAAAAAATGGAGGGAAAACCCCCAGGAAATAATCAAATTACAGTAGTCACAAACACCTACATGTGATTTTAACAAACCCTGGTTCTACATACAATTTAAAAAATAATATTATATCCATATTATTCAGAAATTACTAGTCTATTCCCTGTGGCAGTGGATCTTGTGAGAAATGGGAATGGATTAATTTTAACTTTGGATGTGAATGATCAAAATACCTCCTGTATTTTCCTTAGTCATCCATTGTCCTGCTATCAGCTTGCTAGAACTCACATGGAGTCAAGTTTTCTTCTTTTTGGTATAAGGTAAAATTCTGCAGTGCATGGAACCCCACAGAACCATAAGGGAATGAAAAGATCTACAAAATCCTATAGTAGCCTTCTCTCAAAAAACACTTTGAAGGCAACTCACCTTTAATACAGACACTCTGCTTTAGTTTTTAAAATATACGTTTTAGCTTTTATCTTCTAGAAGTTTTAGAATATGTTAAAGTCCAAAAGAGAAATAAATCCAACAGAAAACATGGTATTTGAAATAGCAAGTTGTTAAATATACACATTTTTATGCATTAGAAAGAATCAATCTGTAGACTGAACTGCTTTTTTTTTTTCCAAACACCATAAGTCAGTACACACAATATGAATCTACTAAGCACATTTCGTTATAATATGCTGAAAATTATTTGGCCATATGTATTTATAAGTAAGTGATGAAAAGTCTATATAAACAAACAACATAGTCTGTTTCAAAAAGGCAAATGAAAATATTTTCATCATGAAATACATCTAATTTCCAAGGAACTGAAGTGTCACTGTTATCCTACATTTTGAGTTTCTCTTTATTTTGATAGTTAATGAAGAACACATGCTGGCTTCTGGTGTCTCTGTCTCAGCTTCGACAGGGTTTGTGAGGGGAGAAAAGAAGAATTTTTTCATCTTTTTTGTTGCTGAATAGGGACTGAGGGCAGAACAAGTCATATCTCATCCTAGCAGAACACTGGAAAAAAAATATATTAAAGCTTTTCCTTCCCCAGCAACTCACTTGGAGAATATGGGAGCAGAAAGCCTTTGAGGATTGTTTGTCTCTATGGTAACTATGCTCAGTAAAGGCAAAGAAAACACAGAGCAAAAGAATATGAGACATTGCCATACAGGCATTCCCTGTGAAAGCTCCTAATTTAGGGCTGAAGAGGATTGTTTCCTATCACCTCTGTGATAAGGAAAAGAAATTAAGAACAGCACTGTTAGATAGACTGCCACCTTCTCTGAAGAAAACTTGTTTGCATTTTTAGATACACTTATTTTTAAACCATTGCTGTCTGTTCAAGTATTTTTCTTGACTATGTTTCTAATATCTTTAAAAATATCTTCTCCCTGTAAATCACCTCTGCAAGCAGAATTATTACATCTAATGGCAAAGGTACAGCTGCCTTACTTAAAAATAAGTTCAGTATTTTTGGACCCTGAGACCCAGTTTGAAACAAACCAAATGCCAGGGAGGCAACATTTTTGTCATAATAAGGTTCAAATACTTGAAACAAAACCAATTAACATTTGAGTTGTCCCATTTTTGAGTTGTTTCTTTCTCCTGAGAATGTAATCTTTTTTTTTCTTTTCATACTTACCCCTCTTTCCAGTTTGCTTAGGCCTGTGTAATCTATTTAAGAGCTCCATAGGTATGCAATAGTTGCTGCTGGGTAAGTTTCCTTAAGGAAGAAAGCTCTTGGGTAGAGGTAATTTGATGGAATTATTTGCCTAGAGTAGAGAATCAAAGCTGCAACACATGCTGGTCCACCATTTGCTAAATATGGCTTCACCATAAGAGAGGTACAACACCTCAGGAGAGGTGTAACATGAATTCTAAGTGTTTCTAAGGTTAAGTTTCATATGGAAAGCACTCTAATGAGTTGCTTTGTTACCATGTTCTGTGTTCTATCTCAGATGATGTCAAATATTCATTCAAATCCATTACTCTGCCTGTATAGTTTCAAAGTTTCATGACCCACTCAGAACTGAGAGGTTTTTAAAGGGCAGGACTATAAAAGATGATCTGTTGAAGGGTAGATCCAGACAGCACGCATTACCATTTTCCATGCTTTATTGCTTTGAATAAGGCTGTGGTTCACAAGGCAGCACATATGATTTCTGCAGTGTGAATGTGCTGGGGATAACACGTGCAAAAAGCAGTTAGCATAACATAGTTATTAATGTATCCTTTGCTTATTTTTTAAAAATCTGTGTTCCTAATGGAATCAACATTACCTAATGCATTAGAGCTGCCCAGATTTAAGCAGGTTGTACCTGGCTACGTCTCTATTTCATTTGGAATACATCAGTGCAGAATGCAACATAATTAACCGTGCCATTTGCACATCTTTTAATGCACATAAAAAGGAAGGTATTTTCATGTTCCTATTTAGAATCATGGCAAGAGACAGAAATGTCATTGCAGGGGATAACTAAGGTAATGACATCTACAGAATGAAAGTGCAGTTTAGAAAAATGCAAATGTAAAAAAAAGCATTTCGAGAAAAAAATAATTTCTAATACAAGATCAGACTATTTGAAATCTGCAAGGTGTTTCTGCTTAATAATATGTCGTTTTCCACTTCTGGTTTATGTTTAACAGTCATTGAACTAGAGGGAAGGTTAGCCATGGAGGTGTTAGTCTAATAGTTTTGTTGTTCAAAGATACAAAAAAAAAGAGGGGGAAATGCATTAAGTATTCTTTGTTATAAAAGATACAAAAATACTTGCTAAAATGCTTATCTGTTAACCTGCTATTTTAAAGTGGCTCAATGGAGACAGCATGTAAGGACACTGTGAAGGCCAACTGCTCCCAAAGGAACTAGGAGCTGGCTGCACAGTGTGGTAACATGGCCATCAGGACAGATCCCAGCAGCCAGAGCCAGTCCCACCAGCCCAGCAAGGATCAGGGCAGCTCCAGCCCTGGACATTGGCCATCTCCCTGGGTACAGGGGTGGGCTGAGGCCAGTCTGGGATGTCAGCCCATGGGTGTTCCCAGCTCAGCAGTCACCATGGCTGGTCGGGGCTGTGGGAGCCATCCAAGTCACAAAAATTTGTTAGCTGTGTTCCTCGTCCTGCAGGCACTCACATATCCCAGCTGCTATTGACACTTCCAGGCTATGCTTTAGTTGGTAGCATGTTAGATAAAAGTTAGGCAGCATCTCTACTCTGACCATTACGTTTAGCCCTTTTTCTTGCCAAATCTTACTGGTAGCTAATCACTGAAATCCAGCTATGCGGTATTTAGTGACAGCATTTTTTTAATCTGACTCTATTTTGGAAGATTAAGCGTGGTGTCTGTGAATTTCTTCAACAATCCATAAGAGAAGTCTGAGATATTCATTTCTGGGAGAAAATACTAGTTTTCTTAAAGAAGAAAATTGTAACAGAGCAATCTATCTCCTCATGAGCCAGAAATATTGTTTGGATTTTTCAAGTTGAGGCAAACTCAAAGTGAATGTTACAGTGCTGCAATTTCACATAGTGACCATTGGCCTGCTTAATACCAGGGAGTAACCATAAAACACTGTTTTTAAATTGTCTTTGGGTTTTCTATTTTTAAGAAAATGATCAAGGCTTTTAACATACAAGGCATTATGTAAGGCTATAATTTTTAGTAATACTTCTTCTTTTAATGTGTAGGAAGTTATATAAGGAAAAATAGTAGTAATGGTCCTTTTCTATAAAAATCAGTGAGAGTCCATTGGAATAGAGTGAACCTGTTGTTGCTTGTGTCAAGATCTGTTCCTGCTCTTTCAAACTCAAGACAAGACAGAAACAAAAAGAGAAATGGAAAATTATAGCAAAGTAGAAAATCACTCTGTCCGCTATTCAAGCTCTTTCTTGCAGCTTTCTGGCAATAGACAAACACAGCATGCACTGTAAGTCCTAGCAGACTTGCAGTACTATCTGACCAGTCATTGCTCTCAACTGCTTTTCTGTCTGTTAGCTGAAGGCAATGATGTCAGACTTATTAAACAACACAAAAGAAAAATGGTAAGAAACAGAAGAAAATGAGGATTGAAAATGTTATGAATGCAGGGAACGGGAATAGCAGCAGCAACACCACATTGCTGCTGGTGGAGACTGTTGGATATTTAGTGAGGTGGTGGTGATGGTGTCATGTAGGCACCTCCATATCTTCTTCTATCAGAGACAGAATATCGTTGCAGGACTTTCAGGGCCTAACAGTGTCCAAATGGATACTAACTGCAGTCTCAACAAGTATCTTATTCTAAATGGAAATTCTTAGTATTTGAAAACAGTTTTTTTAAATTGAAGAAGTACGAATAGATGTTTCAAGTATTATTTTGTTAGTTTTTACAGTCATTGTCAATGAGGAGAAAAATAATTTTACTTTTAAATTGATACCACTTCTTTTATGATATTCAGTATACTTTTAATGCATATATAGTGCATAATTTATGCCATTATCTGCTGTAAACTTTAATTCTTCATTACACATGTATGACAAAATTGTCTCTGAATAAGTAACAGATAACCTCTTAATTTCTGTATATTTAAGACAATGCACAATTGGAAATATGCATTGATAATTATCAAGAGATCTGATTTAGGGGTTAAATCACACAAACGAGGCTTGAAAGTCAGAAGAAATTAATTCCCTCTTTCAATTCTGTTGCAGACTTGGCTGTAAGATGGAAGTATTCCAGTTCCCTGAACAAATAGATCTAAATTTCAAGCTGTTTAACACCCACAGTTTCTGTTTCTTATAACTGGCAAAAGTATGTTCAGCATCTCTGCAAAGGTTAAACATTAGGTATCCAGAAATTGAGACATTCCCATTACAGATCACTTTTAAAAGGTGGATCATAATCTCTGTGTACCTGTCTTGCCTCATTTATTAGTTACAGTTAGAGACATCAGTTGCAATTTGTTTAAGAATTCTTATATGGCATGGTTTAGTAGTTTAGTTCACTGCTTTGCCTTTATCAGTTCAGGGTTTCAGTCTTCAATACCATCCCTCATATGCTTGATATTGACACCGAAGTGGACTTCCCTGTTTTGTCCTGCATTTCTCCTTTATCCTCCAAATCTTCACTTCTGTCTGCCATTTTGCCATGTTTATCTTTATATATGTCTGCCTTTGTTTGAGTAAATGAAGGTTTAATTCAGTAACGTCTGTATATTGCAAATTTAGCATTTTCAGTGTCTTTGTAAACTAGTAATATAATAATTCATAATTACAGGGAGGAAAGGAAGCAGCATTAAAAAAAAAATAAGCCACTATATTTGAGGAAAATAAAAATAATCCTAAAGCATAATAGTAACTTTTAAATGCAAAGTATTTTAGAGGAGCATTGCCTTCTATATACTATTTGATTTTCAGAAATTGTACTACCTGAGTTTGCAGAGGATGATTTTCCAGATATATCAGAAATGGAAATAATTAAAAGGAAGATTGACCTTTTCATGCACGACTGGCAAACAGTGGAGTCAGAAATCAAGCAGTCATCTCTAGTTCAGGTTGTTGTTTTAGAGATTGCTGAACAAACTCCAGAAAGTCTGCTTAATCAAACCGTGCTGATTATGGAAAGTAAGTAATACTGTTTATGTGATTTATACTCAACCTACCAAGAGGGATTTTGGAGAGCTTGTATGATTAATATATTGAGTGGGTAAGTTATAGTCAGTTCTGTTTTACTCACATGAAGTGGGAACAGGTCTTGCTGTGTTCTGTGGGTGAGCTGAAAAGCACACTGGCAGCCTTTAAGACATAGGAAGACTGGGAATACATATATTTTGAATATATATATACACATATATGGGTATACAAATATGTACATAATAGCTCCCTAGATGTTCTGACAGCACATTTCCCCAGTTACGTGTTCTGTCAATGTCAGGATACTTGTTTGAGAAATGGAGAGATAACAAAGGTTCACTAATGTACAATATTCATTGAAGTCAATGAGAGTTTCAGGGTGTGTAATAATCTAACCTACCCACCTGTATAGATTGTGTTTCAGGACTGGATTTTTACAGTATTTTTATGGTTTTTGGCAAACTACCTTTCTTCACTTGTGTGCTCAAATCTCTTAATAACTTTGAGTACTGTAAAATAGTATTAATATTACATTTTCCCTACCATTACTACAAGTGTTTTCTTAACCAAAACATATACTGTGCTAGCTTTATAGTTAAATAAAATTTGACTGATGATTTTCCCCAATGAACAACAGAAAAAAAACTGCTGCAAACAGTAATTGCACTATCTCTGTGTGTTTGTGTAATTCTTTTACACTACAAGTTCCCATTGAAAAGACCAATTTACTTCAATCAAAAATCAACCAGTAGAATTTCCATTTTTGGAGGAAGTAATATATTAATTCTTACATCTAGGGAGAACATTTTGTTCTGTGCGTAGGAGAAATGCAATATAGAGTTGGCAGTTGGCATGATTTGCTTTCAAATATGTGCTTAATTTTATGGACAAAGAGAATATATTCTAACATAGCCAAATGAAAAATACTGAAACAGAAAAAATACATTAACCTTTTCAGAACCATTTCAATATCATGGTTGGGAATTATCTGTTGAAGACTTAGATGAGGATGCAGAAGATCTGGCTGCTGAAGGGGAAGATGAAGAAGTTGAAGAAGAGGAAAATGAAGATGAAGAAGTAAGCATGCTGGATTTGTTTATTTATGCTTTTATTTTAACTCATTTATTTTTAGTTTGAACATAACCCCACAGAAGTCATATTTTGCACCTGATTTTTTATGATCCAGTTTCATCCTTCTTACAGAAGAAATATCAGTATATGCTTCAAGAACACTTTAACTATATTCCTATGTTCTAGCTGATAGTAATTTTACTCCATTGAGAAGCCTAAATAGCCCATGATAATAGAGAGAATGAATGTACCTAGTTTTGCCAGATGGCAAAAAGGGGTTTTATTAAAGAAACAAATGTGAACTTGATTTCAGTCAATGAACAACGATTCTGTGAGCCATCATGTAAACATCAGAAGATGCAGAGTCCTACTATGTAATCATCTGTTTCATCTCAGCTGTTGATAATTTTCAAACACCCACTTTGATGAAATGAAAGATCTACCTTCACCTTTTATTTTCATCCTATATTGGAAGATGGAAGATCACCATCCCCAAATTTAACAGTACAGGACATCCATATACTGTACTGAAGCAGTACTGAATAGATTTTTTTAGACATTCATTTTAATGGATAAGTAATCTGACTTCACAATACCAGCGCTCA
This sequence comes from Coracias cyanogaster, assembly GCA_033124195.1. Classification (NCBI taxonomy): domain Eukaryota; kingdom Metazoa; phylum Chordata; class Aves; order Coraciiformes; family Coraciidae; genus Coracias; species Coracias cyanogaster. The sequence continues at coordinate 31,867 of JAVSBS010004314.1, read as the reverse complement.
TTGCCTTTTCTGAAGAGGTCTACTTCTGCACATTTACAAGCAACAGAAAATGAGTTTCAAGAACACATCAGAAAAAGATTTTATCATAGATTTTTCTAGCCTAACTTTGGTGTTCAACAACTAACTATGATATTATCATTTCAAACATAAAATGGTCATTCTTTTCTTATTAATTCTTTTACTAGATCCAGCAGTTTGCTTTCTGACTCTGAATCTTTAAAGTGTATCTTTTCATAGACTTACTTTTAGCTTACAAACTATCTTGAGGATACCATTCTCATTCAATGCTCAGTTGATGTATTTGACATTACTTAATCTGATCTATTTGATCTACTTAATCTAAGTGAACTACTGATTTCAAATGGTTTTTGAAAATTTTCATAATATTTTCAGGATGAAGAAAAAACTAAGGAAAAGAAAAGGCACATGGGAGATACAAAACACTTTTGTCCAGTCAGTCTGAAAGAGAACTTTGTCCTTTATCCAGGACTCTATGAACATGCAGCTAAATATCGAGAAAAGATTTACTACTTTTCAACTTCTGAGTGCAGAGATAAATTTTTGAAGAACCCTGAGGAGTATGTGGCTCACAATGAACCAATACAAGTGAGAATCTTCAAAATCATTTAAAGCAGATAACACAGTAAAAGCACTACTTTCCATTCCCATTTATAATTGTTTATTGTTACTGAGTTTTTCTAGATAACAATAAATATATCAGGCAAGTTCTCGGAACAAATAAAACACACTCCTTCCCTAGTAAATTTTTAGTGAACACTTATTGAATTAATGATAAAAAATAAAGCAGAAAAGAGAAGACTATTATAAAGGCTTACAATAATCATGTCCTGGGTGGGGTTTACTATATTTAAGCCTTTTTTTTTAAGTAAAAGGAGGGAAGATTTACCAGAATTGTCTAATGAAGTTTCACTTTTACCTACTGGCATCAACTGCCATAGTGTATTTGTTCAGTATTTCCAGAAAGCAGGTAGTCTGTTTGGAATAGCAGCAGAAAGCCTGGAAATATTAAAATGCAAAATGATGTGACTCTTTTCGATGCAACTTTTATAATGATATTTTGGATGTGAGAAACAGTAGGGGGTGCACTGTAGACTCCAAATTGTTACAAAATATACCAATTTTTTCCTATAGGCTCCTCCTTTACGGGTGTGCTTATTTGGGACTCATGGAGCAGGTAAAACTGCTTGTGCACGACAGGTAGCAGACAAATTGGGCATTTTCCATATTCAGTTTGAAGAATATCTACAGGAACTGATCTTACCCAAAACTAAAAAGAAAGTTGGGCCCCATTTCAATGAAGAAACAGAAGACTATGGCAATAAAATGCCAATTCTATCACAGGAACTGGAAGACTTCTCTCAGACCATGACTAAAACTGAGACAGAAAAAAGCAAACAGGTAATAATCTGATCTTTTTTTTGTCCATACACAAAATAGCCATGTTCAGACCAGAATAGGAATTCCCTATACAATTCTAGCTTGATAAAAATCACTTATATTAAATTATTTACTTGATGAAATTTGGAAATAACCATTCTTGACAATGTTTTCTTATGAATGCCATAAACATTCTTCAAAACATTTTCAAGAGTTATGTGCAGGCTTTTTTCTAAATAGTAGAGCTGGATGCTAAATGGGGCGCAGGAAGACATACTGAGAAAAAAAGGTCAGAATAATAATAGGAAGGTATGGTTTCCTTCAAGTATTTATAATGTGCAGGTTCAGTTAGGTGCAGGTGCTCCAATTGCACAGCAGTTCAGAAATGTTCACTAGCATTGACTGTTCTCTGCACTCTCTTGGGGCGAAAGTATAGAACACCTCTACAAGCCCTTCAGTCTGATCATCCCAATCAGAAATACTTCAGTGTCGCTAATAGAGTAAACTAGTATTTTTTTTAATACAATAGGTTTTGTAATCTGGATTGTAGAGTTGTCTTTGTCTATTTGCAGCAGAAAAAAAAAAGCACAAACAGAAAAAAAAATCTTAGGTAGCATAAAATATGCCTTGTAGTTAAAAAAACTGTTTCAAATAGCTGGATATTCTTGATACTGGTAAAATAATTCATGAATTACTGTTTTCAGAAAATTAGTTCTTTTTTTTAATCAGATGATTGAATACTGGTTTAAAATTGTTATAAATACACATTCTAAAACCCATCTTTATAGGGTGTAATTTCCCTGAAGAGTAAACACCTACGTAAATATCAAGAGAGAGTGATGTCTTTTATTAGACAGTGATCTATTAGGAAAAACAGACAAGTTTTCAACGCAATTGAATTTTTCTTTAGACAGCAATGGATATGATAAAAGCCTGTATTTTGTGGAGAAGTCTCCACACAGGTACACAGCATATAAATATTTCAAAAAAATGCACAAAGAAATTGAAAATCTGCCTCCTAGGTAATACAAATAAGGGTTTATCCAGCTGTCAAAGCTTCAGGAATAAGTAAGTTTCTGCATCTCATTCTAAGAGCCTTTTTTTTTTGTGCTCCTGATACCTGCCATGTTCCTTCAAATTTCTAGTAATCAAAGACTTCCTACTACAGGATCTAAGGAAGCATGCAGGATAGGAAACAGGCCACATACAGAAACAGCAGCCAAGCACCAAGCATCCAAGTATTAGGAAGATGAGCATGCAATGGAAGTGGAAACTAGTGAAGGATCTGAAGGGTAGCAAGAAGAATATCTATAGGAACACCATTAGTAAAAGGAGGACCTAGAAAAAGTGTCTGCTACCGAGTGCGGCAATGGACCTTTTGGTGAAAGACTGAAAAGGCTGAGATGCTCAATACTGTCTTTACCATGGTCTAGTCTGAGGCCTTCTAGGTCTCCATGCCTAATAGGAAAGCATGGATAAAGACCAGCAGAATAGGATCAAATTTGGGATTAATTATGTAATCTGGACACACTGGGGCTGCACTCCCAGGTACCAAGGAAGCTGCAAAAGGGCCATTCAAGGACACTGTCTATTGTCTTGAAAAGCAGGAGAGGGTCCTGATAACTGATGAAATAATACAAAAGCTTCCAAGTAATATTGGAAGCAAATATTTCAACACAGATAGAGCACAGATCAAAATAATGGATGTCGGAACAAGAATTCAGGATTTCATCAGTTAAATCTAAAAGGAGATTCTTTTGGCAAGTCAGTTTACAACTTGGTCATCAGAGCCAAAAATATGCCAAGTGTTCCTGGCACTGATGGTTATAGCTGGCTCCTACTCAGCTTTATTTTTCTGCCATCAATACATGTCTTACACAGAGGCACTACCATTAGTATTTTTTCCTCATCATCTTTGTATCTGCTGGTAAACAATCTTCTACATTAGTATTTTTTTCGCACTTCTTGAAAAGTGCCATCTGATGGCATGACAAAAGCAGAGCTGATGCAATTGCAGTTCAGTTTAGAAACCTGTTCACTGGTCCATGCACAAAATTCCAGAGGGTAAGGCTATGGACTCCCTAAGCATTTCTTTGAGTATGACTACCACCAGACCAACTGTCCTGTTTTTCACTGACCCACTACCTATCCAAATCATTTAACTTAATTTAATTTATATTTTGTCTTTCACTTGGAACAAGACACTAGAAGTGCCTCCTCCAAAGCTTAAGGTAAATGTCAGCTATAATATTCAAAGCAAAAATATGAAAGGCAAACAAAACATACCATGCAGTCTGGGAAGTTCAGAAAAAAGATACCTCCCTGGTTTTTCTAGTATGTGTCAACCAAAGCCCTCACAGCATTGACAGGTCTGGGGAGAAACTTTGTCCTTTGAACCACCGCTATGCAGGACGTTCTCTTTTCTGTGCCCAGAATATAAAACTTGTGCTTCTTTTCTTTCATCAGCCGCAATTCCCATTTCAACAGTTCATCCGTAGCGCTGATATCAGTGATACATTTTTATATGGGTTTTACTGCTTTCTCTCACTTCACACATTTCTTTCAAGAAAGAAATCTGGCTACCACTTTGCCTTCTTAGGTATCTGTTATGCTATATCTTTTAATATGTATGCTGTGTCAGGCACTAGAGAAAATATTACTCATTAGACCTGTGGCTTCCAGCATATTATTAAGTTCTTTTGAATTATTATTATCAGAATAGATGTCAGGCACAGGAATTCTTATTTGGTCATGTCTTGCAGCAAGCAGCTCTCTAGCATAATTTTGAGGGTTCCTGAATCACTTTGGATCCTATTGTTAAAAAGGGTTATTCCTTTATTTTCCAACAGGTTATGCTAATAAATTCTTGAGCACTTCAGGTTAATATGACCACTACATGAGGAAAGGACAGAAGAACTTTGTAACGAATTCACAAAAGAATCTCAGGGGACAACTTAAATCCATATGCTGAGAGGGACAGGAGAAGCTGTCCACCTAGTTGCATATTAAGTTTTCTCTCCAAGTGACTTCAGATGCAACTTAAGTGTGTGTTTGATGGCCACTGGCATTTAAAAAACATGCTCTTTTGGCAGTGTATATATAGTCTTAAACAACTATAGGTGACCTTTTACAAATAAGACCTTTATAAAGTATGGCATAAAAAGTATTGAAACTCTTGAAAACATAGCAGATACATTTCTTTTACAAAGTTTGCTGTTCTGTTTTCAGGGGAAAAGATCAACTAAGCAGAAAATAATATATTCTTCTGTTAATATTGCCATGAAAAAATAACACAGCAGATCAAGAACAGTGGTATTTTCTGACTTCTAATGTTATCTTTTATCTGGTATACTTTTATAAACATATATTTTGATATTGTGACTGGTGTAAACTAATCCAGAGTCACCAATCTATACCCTCTTTTCATTCTTTTTTTACTGCAGTTTGTGTCAGAAAGCCATTCTATGAGAAGTGCATCCTCAGTCATATCAATCTCACAATGTTACATATTCTGAAAAAAACAGTTTTTCACAAGAGCTTCACAAATAGCTAGATTTGGTACTTGAATGCTCTGCATTTGACTAGTCACTACTACTACTCTGTAGGCAATGCTGTCTTTCTGATTTCTGGTCAAGTGCATATACCCAGTAACTTTACCTATCTTTATTTGACATCTTTCTTTGGATTACCTCAAAAGATAAAAGTTGCTTTTAAAACATTAAAAAAAAACCATTCTGGTATAGAGCAGATAGTCTTTCAACATGAGAACATGTATAACTAAGTGGAAAACTTCTTGTGGGCAATTAGGAGAAACGGTGGTAACTTCAGTTCCTATTCCTCTGAATTGAGCATATGTATAACTACTTAACAATTGTGCTTGGTTTTAGGTTTCATTAAAACTCATACAGCAGCAATTGCTCCAACTCTAGGGAAGCACCCAACCCCAAGCATGTGGAAAATATCCTATATTGTATAATGTAGTACAGTGAAATGCGGCAAAAGAGTTTACTTTGTTTCTGACTGGTTTAAGGTACTGAAGAGAGTACCTTACTTAATAAAAAAATTATGTCAGGTCGATCTTTCTTTCTGCTGTTTTTTTTTCTTTCTTTCTTTCTTTCTTTCTTTCTTTTTGTGTGGGTTTTCTTTATAAAGGAGGTGGAGTTAACTGTTGAAGAAGAAGCAATCAAAGCAAATCTAATGGATAATGAGGCACTGCCTCCAGAAGTCCTTGATAACATTGTTCTTCACTGGTGGAGGAAAGAGCCATTCCGGTAACTATAATTAGATTCTCTTTCTTTAATTAATCTTAGGAATTATATCATCCACTGTATCCACAATTACAACTAACTATTGCCGAGATTATTTCAATGCTCTTGTATGTCTTATGAATCATGACCTAGTTCTCAGTCTTGGTTTTGTTGCCCTATTTTGATTGATAATTTGACAGTAACATAATATCTCATGCGCTCTGCACAGGACTGGAAAATTTTACTTTGTGCACTTGAATTTGATTAAATCTCCTGAATAGATGGGTAGTTTTCATGGGTGTAAATGAACCTTTTCTGTTTTCACGTAACTAATAAACATGGAGAGCTGGAATCCAGCTTTAACTATTCATTTTCATGTATTGTAAAGATTGTGTGGAAAGCAAAGACAAAGTATCAATGGTCTCCAAAATAACACTGAATCAGGTTATCTTGTGCATTCATCACAATCTGCATTCTAATGATGTATCCACCACAGACTCCCTTTCGTATCAGAAAGTACATCCATAACACTGTGATAAATTTGGATTATTGTTGCATAAATAAATTAAAAGGCAGCATACTGGCTTTTAAGGATGAAATTACAGCAGGGAAAATCCCTTTTTCCATGTCCTATCTATTCCATTCATTTCAGTCCAGATGATAGCTGCTGGCATCTTGACCATTAGGTTTCAATTCCTAATAGTATGAAAAATGCTTTAAAAAGAATAAACAAGTTCCTCAGATAAACTTTTGTCCTGTCAGCCCACAGACTGGGGACAATGTTCTCTTAATGGTATAAAAATAGGGAGATCAGTTTTAGGAAAAATGGCAAAAAATTACCCAGCATTACACATAATGTTGTGATATTACATTTTATAAATTCTGTTTCATTAGGGACTGTATAGCAGAAGACAACCTTCATCACTATATATATCATGATTGATACCTTCCCCCCAACCTCTTCCCACAGCATCCAGGACCACCTGTTCTTCCATCCACTCTTTGTGGTTTTCTTTGGTTTTCTGCAATTTTAGAATGTAGCCTACTAAGGTCTAAATAATAAAGATAACTTCTTATTAACACAACATTCAGCTTTAAGAATTATTAATCTAATTTGAGATTGTAAGAGCTCCAAATGGCCATAGAACTTTTCATATATATCTGATCTCTTTTTAATATCTGCAGGAAGGGTGATACAGGTCATGCCAAGTGGCAAAATTCTCATTCCATACTAGAAAAGAAATTGTCAGGCACTTCTGCAAAATAAATTCTCAGGCAACAAGCTTTCTGTGGCAGATGTTACCAAAATAACTTTTGGGGAACTTTTGATTTTTTTTGAGAGCAGTAGCTAAGAAGTACTCTTTTTAGAGTCACACAAGCAATACTGAGGAGATAATTTGTTTGGGTTTTTTAAAGTTATTTTGAAATAATTAATCTCTGCACATTAAAACATTATAAGAAATATATTTGTTAATACACCAGTTAAAATACATAGGTGTTTAAACGTGGGGTTTTTTCAAATTATTGCAGTTTTCACTGTGTTGCATTTCAGACAACATTGTGTAATGATAAATACCTTATTTTCCAATTAGGTCCACAGGATTTATACTGGACGGTTTCCCTCGTACTGTAGATGAAGCCCGGTATTTGTCAGAACGAGGACTATGTCCTGATGTTGCGATTTATATTCAAGTAGAAGAAAGTGATGTTCTTGATCGTCTTTTTCCTCCACGTCTGAAAAAATGGAGAGAAAGACAGTATAAAAAAATGGAAAATAAAAAGAAACTGAAAGACCTGAAAGCAAAAATAAGGGTAAGTTTTTGGTTCTGTCTACTTTTTTGTAATTTCAGCAGCACAGATCTGAATACAGATTCTAAAACTCCCAAAGCAGTGAAGAGCACACAGAGAAACAGATATGGAAGCCAGGAGACATAGCCCCACACTTTCACAGCATTCCGAGATTTACCATAGGAACAAAAAAGAATTTAGGTCTCCTTTCCTCCTCTGTGCAATTAATTTGTGCAGGAGTTCAGATATCTCACAGCCCAAGAAAAGTGTCAGGCAGAATGTCAGACATCTGCAAAGTCCTAGACAAAAGGCAACCAGATGGAGAAAGTGAATATGGCCATAAAAATTCAAATAACACAGCTCAAGCATGGAATCACAGAATTATTGAGGCTGGAATAGACCTCCAAGATCATCAAGTCCAGCCTATGACCCAACACCACAACATCA
>JAVSBS010004314.1:10935-21114 GCA_033124195.1 Coracias cyanogaster | reverse complement strand
AAGGAAAGCAGAGGTTGCTTAGGGCGTGGAGAGTGGGGCCTACCTAGCTTAAGGAGTCTGAGCAGGGGTTTCATATCCCAGAGAACTGGGGAAACTGGAGGGCTTCCAGTTCAGGGTATAGTGAGAAAGTGAAAAAATCCTTGACAAAGCCCTTAACCTTTGTTGTAACAATTCAACACATCTGCTATCCAATCTCAACTCTCATCACTCCCCCAAAGTACCTTTCTTTTCTGATGCCCTTACACAGATTCCACCATCTGCTTCCATATCTTGAAGGGTGCAGAAGTCCGAAGCAATTGAATCCAACTGGTGCAGAAGTCCCAGCCTAGCAGGCTACACACACGGGGCTGATTTCTGGACTGAGGCCTAAGGCTGAAACTGGAGCCAAGTATTTCCTGCTCTACGTGAGACCCCGCAGTGTGTGGCTGTGTCCTGGAACAGTGCATTAACTTTGCAAGGTTGCAAATCATGTTTCTCTTTAAAACCTCATTTTCTCCTATGAAATATCCATGGAAGATGGTACCAGCTTTTGATTGATTGTTTATGGTAGAGAATGGCTGGTGGTAAATCTGTTTGGCTTTATTATTATTGCACTTTGGGAAAAATGTAAGAAAGGCTCTACAGTTTTTGTTACTACTGTTTTTCAGCTGTTTTTTCTGTGTTGGTGAACTTTAGACAGTCACTGCAATTCAGAAATGGGCTATTCCACAGCAAGTAAACTGCTCGCATTGGGATTCAGACAATTTTTCTCTATTTGTATAAAATGGATCAGGAAATTTTGAGTGCAAAGGACACTGAAGGAATCCTTGCTGCATTCAAGAGCTGACTATATATAAGAGCTTTTCATTATGTACAGCGGCTTCAAACTACCTTTAATTCTTGGAGATTCTTTATCTTAGTCCATCCAAACATTATTTAGTTCTGTAAAATCACTGTATGCCAAAGCAACATCTCTCTTCTGCTTGACCTACTGTAACCAGGAAAGAAATAACTTTGCATATTAAGTTATTTGGGACATTAGACCCCATAATTCCTTTTGCTCTCTGAAGCTGGAGAAGAAGAACTACAGGCTTTCTAGACAGAGGAAAAACAGGGTGTAGAACAGTGTGAGGGAGGTTCAGGCTCTGCAGCACTCTTCTGTTATCTTTAGGTATGGTCACATTACATGGGTAGGCCTTCTGAGGGAGAAGTTAGGACTTAGGAGACAGTGGCCAGTGAAGCCAACCACTCTGAAAGATTTCTCTAACCCAGTAGAGCCAGATCTATGCAGTGACCTAGTGAAGTAATTTTAAGTACCAAGAGAAAGACTGATTCGAGTAGCTATGGAGATGGAAAGGAAAGCCATAGTCATTTGGAATTTTGGAGTCTTTTCCCTGAAGTCACCTTACAGGAAATTTTTCACCTCCGTATGGTTACTTTGTGGGATTACCCTTGTAAGAGAAAGAAATCAGCAGTCAGATGACTCATCAAAAAACCCTGATGATGTAAAGTTCAGGAAGCCTTTTCCAGATAGCCTGCACTGGAAATACATTTGAGCTTGCAAAAATCTCCATAATTACCTAAAATTTTGGAAACAATTGGTATTTGTTTGTCAGTCGCAAAGGATCAGCTTTACATTCCTTCTGTGTTTAAAAACCTGCACTAATGCTACTGCCAGGCATTGCTGGTTTACTGCTATTTGTTTTGTTATATTATCCAGCGTGTTTGAACATCGCCAGCCTAGGCATTTAATCAAAGAGCCTGTCTCTCTGTAGTGGTCTGAGAACTGATGAAATACTGTCTGGAAAGACCAAGTTACTTCATCTTTGAGAATAGAGTGCAGATTTTTTTTTTTTGTTTTGTTTTGTTTTTTTAAAGCAAAGCACTGAAATGAAGAAATCCACTCTGATATTGGTTCTGACACAGAAGTGACATTATATTTATTTATCAACTAAAGTAAATTTTCTGATTTAATATTTGCTTTCATTGAAATGAAAATAATATGAGGAAAACAGTGGGGTTTTTGGAATGATTAAAACCAAAACTATAAATTACTTTAACATGATAATTACCTTCTTTAAATCTGGAAATGCATATATGAAGAACAATCAGGCTCTTACATATTTCAAATTGTTAAGTGATATAAAACATGGCTAATAAATACAGCAAAACCTAAAATTATCTTTTTCAGGATTAATTATCATTCCTGTGACTGAGAGATTTGGCCTATCATGCAAACAGCAGTAATTTTTTGTGGTTTAAAAATATTCTCTTATACAATCACATAATAAAAATTAGTTATCTAGGTAGTTCAGAACATTTTACAACTGTTTTGCTAGAATTAAAACTGAGGGCACTTGAGCACTTTAAGTACAAATTCAAAGTTTTGTGGTTATCAGCCCAAGCTTATGAGCGAGGTTGTTCCACTAACAAAAAGCTAACTTTCCTGATCTTTTCCCACTTGAAAAAAAATGAAAAGGAAATACCCTAGAGACTAGAAAGGAAGCCTGTAGTCGTAAGGATTTCTTCCTAAAGTTCCCAGCCCGGCCTCTAAACAAACCCAAAGCAAGTCCAGTTCCAGGAACAGCAAGTAACTGCAAACTTTGTATGAATCCAAAGCTGCGGGATCAGTCCAGCTACAGCACCAAACACAGCGCTTGGTTTGCCCTGTCATAGCAGGTAGTAATGCTTGGTTTGTTTGTGGAATCTAAAACTTTGTGGGTTTGGACTCTGGTAAAGTCCAACTTAAAACTCGGCTTGAGTTAAGATCAAATGAGGATCCCTATCCTGTCATGAATGTACATCTTTAAATAGATTTCAGATTCCTGTGGCTAGATTCTCCAGACTAAATGAGCTGCCCTTGGCAAAGGACTGGAAAATGGAAGAGGAAGCGAAAGCTCTAAAGCATTTGTGGTTCTCTCCTCTCCAAGCTGGCTGAGAGTCAACCCAGTTCCAATTCAGTGTGCTCAGATGCTCCTGGGCTCCAGGAGCTAATCTGGTAGCCAGCAAAAAGGCAGGAGCTACTCGCTTTTCCGTGGGAGAACGGGGCATGAGAGGCAGACCTGGGCTAAGATCCTGGCCTTCTGCCTAGAAGCTATTTATCTCTCTAAAGGAACGGGACATTAAGGATCTTTTTGCATGCAGAAAGTGGATTAATAGTACCATTAGGAAAAAGATTTTACTGTAAACTGAACGGCATTTAATGCCAGGTTTACGAAGAAATTTGGAGGGACAGAAGGTCAACAGGAGGATTTGGGAATGAACAGATGAGGTACAAAGGTGCTGGACACTGAGTAAAACTGATGTTAATGGTATGAAAGGGTCACGTAGTTGACAATAACTCACATTACTTATAACTTCATGTGCAGAGAGCTACAGCTCATGTTTGACAAATGAATGCTGACAATAATGAGCCTCATTTTGAATGCCTTGGTTTCTAGGAGTTTAAATGTACTGAACACGACTCCGTAAGCTCATGAAGCTTTCACCTTGTCAACCTACAAACAGCAAGGCCCCAGGGTCTAAAGTCTGAACCAAAGCGGCATCACATCTAAAAATCTCACCCTCGCCCTACCTGCCCTGGTGCCTCTGTTTATACAATACTTTTATCTAGTTACACACTTCTATATAGTTTGTATATACTTTCAATTATATTTGAAGCTACTTTAGATATGTGCAGAAAATAACAAAAAAATGTAACAAGTATGTGATAACAACTGCATACCGTTGTTTTTAACCTCCATCTGCTAAGCTGATGGAAATCATGTAGTCTGTCATGTATAGACGATAACCACACATTAATGCAATGTTTATTGTCCAGATCTGGACAATACATGAATCCTAAAACCATTGTATCTGAAGAGAGAAAAAGGAATTGGACACAGTCTGATAGGCTACACACTGAAGTAAGGAAACTGAAACAAGCCATGTGAATGCTTTTCCATGGAAATCAGTATCTGCATCGACACAGAAATATTTTGGAACACGTATCTCCATAGAATTGAAAGAAACAAACAAAAAGTTAAGCAAGGAATAATGTTTGAATTTAATAAAAAAAAAGGAATGAGCTTGTCAGAGCCACAACCATTCCTCTATCCTTCACAGGAGCACAGACACAGAAAAACAGTCTCAAAGCAAACAAAGTGGCTTCAGTCAGATTCATAGTCTCCCTTACACTTTTTTTCCTTTAAACTTGATTCATTCCTGGGTTTATCTTTCAAAGGGCTCGAACCACAATTTAAAAACAGAAGAGTCAATAACTAAGTAAATGTCTTCTGGTGGTGGATATAATTTTTCTTGAAGGTTAAAGCCAAAAGCGCTATGATTTGTAAGGTAAATTCTTTGCTATTTTTGCTATACTTCTTATTTATTAGCCGGGTTTTCAACAGCAATGACTGGGGCATTTTCAAAATGGAGGTGTGAGCACGTAAAACTGGAAATAAAATGCAACTTCCCTTTAAAGAAATCCTTCAAAATGATTTTTTTTAATGTAGAGTATCAAGTTCCTACATTTCATTCTTCAGAGCAGAAAGGTTAACCAAATGTTGCAGATAGGCCATTACACAATGTTTTCCTCCCTCCACAGGAATGATTTTTTTTCACCGTGCAGTACAACGTGCAATATTCCATTGCAATGCAAATGATGGACCTGTTCTCAAGGGTTTGTGGCAACCAGATGAGGGGGAATGGTTTTAAACTAGAAAAGGGCAGATTTAGGTTGGACAGTAGGAAAAATTTCTTTCATATGAGGGCAGTGGATCACTGGAACAGGTTGCCCAGAGAGGTGGTGGAGGCCCCATCCCTGGAGACATTCAAGGTCAGGCTTGATGGGGTTCTGAGCAACCTGACTTAGTTAGAGATGTCCCTGCTTATTGTAGAGGCGTTGAACTACGTGACCTTTGGAGGTCTCTTCCAAGCCAATACATTCTATAATTCTATGATGTTTAAATTATTTTTGAAACTACTTACTCATGAACACTAAAAACAATTTAAAAACAATTCTCAATATGTGCTCCAATTTAGCAAATTACTTACCAATGTGTTTTAGGTATCTTAATCTCTAAGCATCAGAGCAGCCCTACTAATTGCAATCGGGCATGTGTTTTAAGTGTCCTGTCTAATTCAAGGTTAATCCAGAATAGGACTGTTCCAGGATTTCTGCCCAAATTCAATTACATAGTATATTTATAAACCCATTAATGTACTACTTGACTGCTCATGAAATTCTGTCAACTACACTTTCAGCTAACAAGCTTGTTATAACAAAGTCCTGCCAAACCAAACAATACTATGTATGAAAGAAATACTCCTCTTATCAAAATGGCAGTGTAGCACTTCAGTTTTTTAAAGCACTCTTGGAACTGGTACAATGCTTCACTTTATGCACTATGCAATACCTCTGTATTTTCTTTTGAAATATGATTCTGGAGTTTACTAGATTTTTACTTATGATAAAGGATACCCTAAAATGAGTTTTTGTTGGATTAATGATTTTTCTAATTAAAAAAGAGTCAAGAATATGATTTGTTCCTTCAAAACATCTGTATCATAGATATGAAACAATAAAATATTTTACCTTTATAGGCTTTAGCAAATACGGAGCATTATGAAGCCACTGAAGACGAGAATGAAAATGAAGATGTTGAAGCTATACTTGAAGAAGAGTTTTTAGAAGAAAAAGATGAAGAAGAGGATGAAGAAGAACAGGAGAATGATGCTATTGACCGCATACAAAAAGAAATTGCAGAAAAGTTTGATTCAGAAGTAGACCACTTACAAGGTGTACAGGTACCTAACCCACTGCTTATTTTCTTAAATTATATGATTGCACGATGCAAGAGGAGTTTTCAGTTTTATTTTAGTTGTCAAATTTAAAAGTTATAGTGCTTAAACAATCGTGTTGCTGTACTCATGATCTAAATATGTGAGTAAGATGAAGGCTGTAGTAAGAAGGTATATACTTTTTAAAGTACATAATTTATAAGACTAATATTGTGGGGAAAAAACCCAAAGGAAACTTTTGATAGACCTACCCAGTCTTGGGCTCCTTATTTCCTTTTTGATAGGTCAGTTGATTCAGGCAGCCAAACTAGAGAGTCATAAATAAGTATTTCAAAATAATTTTGAAGGCAAAATTCTTATTAGACAGCTCTCTTTTTTATAAATTCTTTGTAGCATAATTTTGTTGAAATTGGTACAATTACCTATGGTGAGGTAACCTCATCTAACTTTAGATATCAGCAACATTAATGCCCACATCTAAGGCAGTGAAGAGATCGGTGCCATTTACTATAAACTAAGTATCTTACTTCAGGAGAAAACTAATTGTGATTTAGAAGAAACTCTATCCACTGACCAGAGAGAAAATCTACAGAAGTCTACTACCTACTATAGAAGTGTGCTATCTATAGCCGGGACATAGATGTAATATTTGCAAAATGAATCCAGCCTTTACCAACACCATAAGTGTGACTGATTTCAAGGTTCACTTTATTTTAATAGTTAATGGACTAAATGTCAGATGAATCAAGAATAAACTCCTAACATTCTTTGCACTACAAGGAAACATAAGCTGTGTGGAAAAGATTAATGTTTTATGCTCAGAGATTCACCTTTCCATTAATTTTGAAAGAAGGTTAATTGAAAGTACATTCCATTTTTAAAAGTAACCATAAAATATTGTAATTTTATTGAACTATTCAATGCATATAATCATGTATCCCAATGATAATCATAAAAATAATTATAGGGATGCTAATTTCACTTTTCTGAGTATAAAATGATGTTGCAAAATAGAATGGGAAACAATTTAGGGTAAGGCCCATGAGAGATAACAAACAAGAAATCTCAGTAACAGCCTTAGCTCTTTACATGAACAATACAATGTTCATGTGTCAAGTTAAAGCTAGAGGAATACTATAGTTCTCAGAGCATTTTCCTCTCTGTCATTTGGGAACGTATTGTTTGTTGCAGTAAGAAACTGATAAAAAATCTATCAGAAAAGGAACAAGCGATTAAGAGAGCCAGTAACTTTTTTTTCCTCTCAAGATGTACATAAATCCCAATGACAAAAGAAGTGACTAGTGTTTTATAATTCGTTATTTATTGAGTTCTGCTTATGACAGGTAAGTGGAAAGATCCAAGGCTGTGGATCTATATAGATATTATTTGTAAGATGAGGAATTAAGCAAAAGTGGTATCATACAATAGAAGTACATATTTTGACTAGATACTACTGATATCCCCTAGTTACAGCTTACTCAGTATTCTTCCCTTTATTTTTTAATGCAAATAATATTTATGCCTTTATAAATAACTTTAAATAACTTACTATTTCTGATTCATTATTCAAGACTCTTCAATTCTTCAATTGCTGATGCTCTTTGACATTTTAGAATCTTGGTCTTCTATGGAAAACTAAATGATGCCATTAAAACATAGTAGCACTTGTAAAAGTCTTAGGTTGCTAGAAAAAGCTCTGCAGAAAATGGATTAGTTTTGTTTTACTTGAATAACCTGGGGAATAATAAGTCACCAAAGTGCAGCAATATTTTTAGAGAGTAACTAAATAAGCCATCCTAAAATGCCTGGAGAAGGGAAAAAATGATTTTTTTTTAATATATATAAAAAAGATACTTCTCAAGCTTTAGCTTTATCATAGCAAATTTCTCAAAGTTAACTTTCAGATTATCTTTTTTTTTTTTTTTTAAATAGCGTGATACTTAATATAAGCTGTGTAATTTAAACTTCAGTGAGCAGGAAGACCAATTCTCATCTCAAATCAAATTTTGCTGATTTATGATGACTGAGAACATGCTCAAGAAATCCTTGACAGTTCACAGAAAATCTTATTGTTAGTGATTATTAAAAATCTGACCGTGTTTATGATCCTCATATTTCATTATTTTTTCATTAACCAGGAAGAACTTGAAAAATTGTTAATACCACAAATCGAGATCAATGGAGGACGGAAACCTCACATCGTATGCTACCAAATATATAGCAAGCTGAATTCTCTGATGGAAAATCGTGGAAGCATTTTTGAGAAATGTTACCCAATAAGTTTTCCACTTGCACATAAGATGCTAGTTTTCTCATATAAATTTCCAAGTTCTTTTGGTCAGTGGGATCCAATCAAGGTAATATTCTTAAATAGCTGAATACTATTTTCAAAAAGTAATACTTGTTAAAAATATATTTCACATAAAAAATGCTATTAGGCAGTAGCAACTAACAAATATTTAATGAAAACTACATTACTGGATTGTAACTACACCACTGAATATACACAAAATACAGCAAGCATTGATAATAAAAGGTGTTAGTCTTTTCAATGTTGCAACTAAACTAAGGCTGAGAGGCATCTGTTACATTAGCATTAGTGGCACAGGTAAAGGTGCCACCAAATCAGAAAGAAACACCTCATTCTTGATCCACAAAACACAGGACAACAGAGAAGGTCTTAAAGCCTTCCAGAAGCAGTGAAAACAAACCGAAAGGATTTGGGGTTTGAATTTGTAAGAAGCCACACAGGTGACTACTAACTCTAGCAGTGGCAAAAAAGTAAACCAACCAATGTTAAACGTATAAATTCATCAGCCATAATTCTTTGTTGTCAAAATTATAAATTTTGAAGAGCAACAAATCTAATTCCATAGTATTTTACAATGGAAAGTTGAGATCAGAAAGGACTCATGTCTATCCCCACAAGTAGGCTGATGCAGTTTTACAGGTAGCAAGTGAAATGTTCCTGAGCAAATTTTTTGTTTTAATGCTAGAAATAAAAACAGGTTGGATTGTGAGTAACAGAAATAAAAAGGTGGAATGATTAAAAAACCCACAGTGAACAAGCTACAAAAACCCAAGAAGTTCTTGAAGGAAATATACTTGGGCCTTCATTTTATTATGCTAATTAATCAAGTAAATTTTATTCCTTTTTGCATAGTCATCATGTTGGGTCTTCATCTGTTCCAGATGATATTTATCCTTCCTTAACCTTGGCAGTAAGAATTGTTTACAGATCAGCTCTTATTATGGCTTTCTATAATCAGAACACATACTTTAAATGTTTTAGGATTTGAATTGCCTTTTCCATGGCTGCATCAAATTGGCATCTAGTAATCTAGGGACATATTAATAGAAGTAGACTTTTCTCCTCTTTTGTCATTTCCAATTACTGAACCCTAGTTTATATGTGAAATTCTTGTTAGTCCCTACATGCTAGACCTTGCACTTTGCTCTACTAGATTTCACTACATTTTTCTCATTCCTTTTCTCCAATTCATTCATTTATGCTATATAGTGGTTTTTTACCAACCAAAAGATACAATGCTGTTAGAAGAAAGAAGTCATAGAAAGCTATTAGATAAAATCAGAGTGGTCTGCTGGCAATGGAAATATGTGTGCTGAAAATAATGAAAGGGAAATAGGATCATTTTGAGGGTATTTTAGGATATAATAGAAATGATGAAATTGATTAAGGACTGGATGTTTTTTTGTAGAAAGTCAGATAGAGCATATGCCAATTACTTTCTGAATAAATTTGGGGAGAGGGAAGTAGTTATGCAACTGATTAGATAAGCAGAGAATAACAATTATGAGCTGAAGGAGGAATGGAAGCGGATATACAGTAGAACAGACTCCTGACATCTTATAAATTGAGGGCAAGCACCCTGAAATAACTTGATGCAGGAATAGGAACCTAAGAATCAGAGAACTGTCTGGCAAGCTAATGCCGTGCAGCAGAGCAGTCTCACCTCTTACTGTAAAAACCAGATCAACTTATCTATATATTTACAGACTCCTTCAAATAATACTAATAGATTTCTGAGGTGTGATTTCCCTCTCCAAGAAGCTGAGTTGGCTCTTGCCCTTTATTTCATATGTATCCCTGTAACTTCTGTTTTTTTCCTTAAAATATTTCAATTTGCTCAATACAGGGCCAGATTTACTGGACTATGTTTGCCAGGATCCATCCTGAAGGCCTTTTAAAAAAATGATCACTTTCTCCACCTTCCTTTTTTTTGTGGAAGGAAGGCCAACGTAAGCTATAGGTTACACAGTAGTCAGCAGCAATTTCACAGAATCACAGAATCACTATGGTTGGAAAAGACCAAGATCAAGACCAAAAGACAAAAGATCAAGTCCAACCGTTATCACTTCTGACTCCCTTTAGAACTGTAAGGTGAATGCCATCTGGTC